>JALIGW010000040.1:1830280-1859200 GCA_023053685.1 Diadophis punctatus similis | reverse complement strand
TCATTATGTAAAAAAGATGACATACCTGTATCCGAAAAGTCATGGAGCACAAAGTGGAAAAAGTTACTGAAAATGAGACGGTGAAGATCTTGTGGGGCTTTCGAATACAGACAGATCGTCATTTGGAATACAACGCGCCAGATATCACAGTTGTCGAGGGCCGAAGAGTACAGTTTATTGATATCACTGTACCAGGAGATGCAGAGTCGAAGAAAAGAACTGGAAAAAATTATGAAATATCGCAACCTGGCCATCGAAAGTACATGGCTATGATGAAACATGTAACAGTGATACCATTGTCATCGGGGCACTTGGTACCATGTCCAAGAATTTCACAAAACACATCAAGAAATTGCAGCTTCCTGCAATAACACCAGCGGAACTGCAAAAAACTGTGCTACTCGGAACATCATATACAGTATTTAAGAAGATACTTGGTTGAGACCTAGGATGCTGACAGCAACCCGTATCAACCATTAGCACCATTAGCACCTAGGATGCTGACAGCAACCCGTATCAACCATTAGCAAATACCAAAAAAGGTATTTGTGACACTTTTTTTAAATGTTCAGTTGACTGAATTTCATGTTTAATGAATTAAATAGATAATAAAAACTGTAATTATAACAAATAATAACAAAGTAATGGCACATGTTTTCAGGGTAACTCAAGCAACAGCTTCTCATTTCTCTAATGCCCAGAGAAAAGATTCGTATCAGCACTTCTTATGTTTTTCCTCTTCTTGATCTTTGGGACCCAGGGGCCTTCATCTTAATTTGTTTGTCTGGAGAATTCTGGGAGTTGAAGTCCACAAGTCTTAAAGTTGCCAAGTTTGGGAATCCCTGGTTTATTGTATAACCAGAGGTCTTCAAACTTGGCAACTTTAAGACTTGTGGACTTCAACTCCCAGAATTCTCCAGCCAGCTATGCTGGCTGGAGAATTCTGCAAGCTGAAGTCCACAAGTCTTAAAGTTGCCAAGTTTGAAGACCTCTGGTATAAACTATGGTTGAATAAGCAGGGGCTTGCTTGGGGCAATATGTGAATCCAGCCAGTGAAAATGGTGGGGTGGTGAAGGGGCATTTTATCGGAATCATTGCTGGTTCTTTCCTGGACAGACTTTGAATAATCATAAGGACTTTCCTTTAGATTGGTGTCATCTTTCCAAATTTTCTTCAGATTTGGAACTTTCTCCAGTAGTCCTTTCAACCAATGAGGAGGAGAATTAAGTATAGTTGCAGCAACTACTTAACCTTGGCTGGTTTTGATCAAAGGTAAGCAAGGTTAGACGGTCCAGTGGTGGGATTCAATTTTTTTTATACCGGTTCTGTGGGCGTGGCTTGGTGAGCGTGGTTTGGATTGGTGGGTGTGGCTTGGTGGGCGTGGTTTGGATTGGTGGGTGTGCTTGGTGGGCGTGGCAGGGGGAGGATACTGTAAAATCTCCATTCCACCCCACTCCAGGGGAAGGTTACTGCAAAATCCCCATTTCCTCCGATCAGCTGGGACTCGGGAGGCAGAGAATAGATGGGGGCGGGGCAGCCAGAGGTGGTATTTACTGGTTCTCCGGACTACTCAAAATTTCCGCTACCGGTTCTCCAGAACTGGTCAGAACCTGCTGAAACCCACATCTGGTTAGACCTGGTTAGTCCTTGAATGGGAGGCTATATACCAGGAATTATAGCTAGACTAAAAAGTTCAAAACACATTCCAGAAGAAGACAATACCAAACGACTTTAGTACCATTGCCAAGAAAGCAGTAGAGATACTTTCATGCAGTCACCATAGAGTTTCGTTTGATTTAACAGTGATTTTATCGAGGAGGAGGAGGAGGAGGAGGAGGAGGAGGAGGAGAGGAGGAGGAGGAGGAGGAGGAGGAGGAGGAGAGGAGGAGGAGGTGGAGGGGGAAAAGGTAAGAACATGAAGAAGATTGAATAGCTCTGTAGTTCTCCAGGTGAATGGGAATACTGTACAGGAGAGAAACTGGAGCAAAGAATGATGAAAGAAAGATTAGTTACAGACCAATTTCCTTTTCTCCACTCCCCAGATCTCCTCAGTTGGCCAATGTTCTTATGAGTTGAAATCCATATCATGGTAGAAATTTCATTCAAAGGCCTGGACTCAGAGGGAGAGAGAGTGAAAAAATAGCACAAAAAAGAAAAAGGTTAAGTTATATTTTCTCCCTGAATATGAGAGGTTTTTAGAGAGCTCTTCTCTTCTCTTCTCTTCTCTTCTCTTCTCTTCTCTTCTCTTCTCTTCTCTTCTCTTCTCTTCTCTTCTCTTCTCTTCTCTTCTTCTTCTCTCCTCTCCTCTCCTCTCCTCTCTTCTCTTCTCTTCTCTTCTCTTCTATTCTTTCTTCTCTCCTCTCCTCTCCTCTCCTCTCCTCTCCTCTCCTCTCCTCTCCTCTCCTCTTCTCTTCTCTTCTTCTTCTCTTCTCTTCTTCTTCTCTCCTCTCCTCTCCTCTCTTCTCTTCTTCTTCTCTCCTCTCCTCTCCTCTCCCCTCTTTTCTTCTCTTCTCTTCTCTTCTTCTTCTCTCCTCTCCTCTCCTCTCCTCTCCTCTCTTCTCTTCTTCTTATCTCCTCTCCTCTCCTCTCCTCTCCTCTCTTCTCTTCTCTTCTCTCTCTTCTCTTCTCTTCTTCTTCTCTTCTCTCCTCTCCTCTCCTCTCCTCTCTTCTCTTCTCTTCTCTTCTCTTCTCTTCTCTTCTCTTCTCTTCTCTTCTCTTCTTTCTTCTTCTCTTCTCTCTTTCTTCCCCTCCTTCCCTATCTATTCCATTCTATTCTATTTTATTCTCCCCTTCTCCTCCCTTTCCCTTTCTCTTTTCTCCATTCTCCATTCTCCATTCTCCATTCTCCATTCTCATTTCTTTTTCCTTTTTTCTCCTTCCTCCTTCATCTGTCATCTGCACTCTTACAATCCAAGCACAAAAATTGCCACTTCTTTTTGATGACTACCTGAAACCTTCCCCCTGAAGCTCATTTTTGTCTAACTCTAATGTACACACGGGTGCAAACTTGTCTTTCGAAAGATCCGTGAAGAAGTAGCCCATCTCCCAACTCACTACTCTATTCCAGTAGAGTGTTATGAAGGCAATTACTAATTTAACTTTATTGTGGTCATTAATCAACACAACAACCATATTGTGGTAATTGAAACTATTGCAGCTTGAACCTAAGTAGCTTCTGTCTTGGGCCTGGTAAGTAGTTTTTAAAAGAACGACAAACAGGAAACCACATGGATTGGTTGGTAAATTTTATAAACAATACAATACATTTTAATACCCACAATTTCATTAATATGCAATTTTGTACATCAAGGAGAAAAATCTTACAATTCCAGAATTATCTTATTCTGAAATCAAGCAATGTAACATCATATAGACCCATTTCACAACTGAAACACTGGTTATGTAGATTAATTTACAAGCTAATTGTTTCAATTATAAATAAAAGTATGTATACAGAGATGGATTTATTACAAAGAAAAATTTATTGTATTAGATAATGCATCAAATATTATGGATTTTCGCAAAACCAACACTAAAAGCTGTTTTATTGTGTGGAAGGATTACTTATGAAAAGAATAAATCTTTGGAGAGTCTCCTGCTCCAACTGTGTACAGGGCCCCACTTCTTGGTAGTGTTAATTATTTGGGTTGTTTCTTGGCTGCCTATATTTTAACTTTTAGTAATGTTTGTTATTGTTTTTATTCTATTTTAATTCTTTTCGCCACCCATAATCGCTTGTTGAGATGGGTGGCTATATGGATGGATGGATGGATGGATGGATGGATGGATGGATGGATGGATGGATGGATGGATCGGTGGGTGGGTGGGTGGGTGGGTGGGTGAATGGATGGATGGATGGATGGATGGAACATCTTCTAACAGTCAATCCAACTGTTGCAACTTGAACTTCGTACAAGTGAAGTTCAGTCCTTTTTATTCCATGGTTCTGTTAAATAGCCATTCTTCTCTATCTAGTCCAGGGGTCTTCAAACTTGGCAACTTTAAGACTTGTGGACTTCAACTCCCAGAATTCTCCAGCCAGCATAGCTGGCTGGAGAATTCTGGAAGTTGAAGTCCACAAGTCTTAAAGTTGCCAAGTTTGAAAACCTCTGATCTAGTCAGTCAGACAATTGTCACTTTCCCACCAATCAAACATGAATCTTCTCTCTGTATTCCATGCACCTTTCAATGTTTCCTTAGGCATCCCGTTTTCTGAATGATGGCTTCTGTTAGCCATTGCGCACGGTAGATCTCAGTTCCAATCCCACATTAACTCTTGGAGATGCCACAGGACAACATTTTGGGAAGCGACACTTCTATCCTTCTCTGAGTACTGGGATTTCCCCCCAAATCATAATCTGAGATTATTATTTTTCATTCAAAACGTGAAAGCAATGGTGGCATTTTAAAGACAAGCCATTTCGAGAGCTCAGTCTGAACCCTAAAACCTTGTTGTCTACGAGAATGGTTCAATTAAAAAAACAATAACAATCTTTCAACCCCAAGAACTATAACACACATAATAAGATGAGCTCTTTTGCAACCATTTTAATGACAACAAGAAGGAAGCGGGAGAAAGAGAAGACAAATAACCCCTCCCACCACTGAGCCAAGAAGGCAGGAGCCTCGATTGGCTAATACCAAGCAGAGGAAACTTTCAAAGGCAGAAAAATAAGTGAGCAACTCTTCATTCTCTCCTCTTAGGTCTTGTTGGCAGGTGCCTTGAGCGTCTTTGGTATCTCAGAACATCTTCCCCACATCTTAAGTTTCCAGGAGGATGGAGTAAGAGAGGGCAATAAACAGCAGGTCTTGTTTATTGCTAACTATATCCTGGTCGTTTTTGGAGGCTGCAAATTCTCCTTAGGCCTCAGGCGCCTGCATGTCTCTGTTAATCACAGAGACAGTATGTAGGGCAACTGGCGACGTCCTTCGGCTTTCCCGAAGGCCTTTGTCCTGCGTGGTTACCCTCCATGGAAATAAAAGGGGTGAGCGTTGCAAACATCCAAGCAACCCGCTTGGTTTCAAAGGGGAATCGGGCCCTTTTCTCTTTCATATATGAGAGACGCACATAGTATAGTGCAGGCCAGGGGCACCTGGGCAAAGACAGAGGAAATTGTTCAGGGTGTGTATGCGTCTGTCTTTAGGTGTAGTTCTGCTTTCTGAGTTATGAACTGTTCTCTGCCAAATAATTCATGGTTGATCCAGAAGGATGAAAAACTGCCACCGTCGTTTGAGAAAATTCAGTTCCGGGTGGTCAAGCATCATGGTTCTTCTTGTCTTCTGAATGTCACGGTCTTTCTTAAAATGTGTAAATATAGAGACTGAAAATTCCCTCCTCACTTCTATGGGTGGTTTATGTCATCCTCAATCTGGGGTCCTCTACCAGAGACCTGGGAGTTTAGCAATAGCAATAGCACTTAGACTTATATACCGCTTCATAGTGCTTTACAACCCTCTCTAAGCGGTTTACAGAGTTCAGCATATTGCCCCCAACAATCTGGGTCCTCCTTAGGCATCCCGTTTGAGTTTGAGGGTTCTACACAGGGTCTTAGCTGTTCCTAGCACTGCACTCTTCTGGACAGAGAGCTCTGATGTCTGGGATCTTTGGAGCTGTTCTCCAACTTAAGTATCACAGTCCCAAGGGCTTCTACTACCATACCACTAGGACCCTTAAGTTGGCCCTTACTTTCCACATCTTCTCTAGTTCCTCCTTCAGGCCCTGATCCTCCTCCAGCTTCTCATACTCCTTCTTCCTGATGTTGCTGTGACCTAGCACCACTACATCTATCACCACACTGTCTTCTGGTCCTTGTCTACTGCCATGATGTCCAGTTGATTGGCTAGTGCCTGCCTGTCTATCTATCTGGGTCAAGGTCTTAGCCCTCTTATCCTTCATGACCTTCTGTGGGATCTCCCATCTGGATATGGGAAGCTCTAGCCCATACACTGTGCAGGGGTTCCTGAACACAATTCCAGTTACTTGGTTGTGCCATTCAGCGTATGCTGTTCCTGCCTAAATCTTACACCATGTCACTGTCTCTGAAGCCTTCCTGCGTACTCTTGGATCTGTCTAGTGCAGTGTTTCCCAACCTTGGCAACTTGAAGATATCTGGACTTCAACTCCCAGAATTCCCCAGCCAGCGAATGCTAGCTGGGGAATTCTGGGAGTTGAAGTCCAGATATCTTCAAGTTGCCAAGGTTGGGAAACACTGGTCTAGTGTGATCAACCCTGCTTCTATGGATTCGCTGCTTAGTGCCTATTCTTGTGCTGCTATGATCAGTGCCTCAGTGCTGTCTTTTACTCCAGCCCTTTCTAGCCACTAGCAGGATTTCCAGTGTCTGCTATCTCAGCTATCTCTCAATGGTACATCTCATGCAGGCTCTTGTCTGGTCATGGCACTCCTCTGCTTGATCTTCCTCCAGTGTCTGTTCCTGCTTCAGGCATTCTCTCAGTAGCTCATCTTTGGGTGCCATCTTGCTGATGTTTATTTATTTATTTTATTTATTTGGTTGTCACACATGTACAAGATAGTAGGTATTGGTATAAATATAAACATTAGCAAGGTAGGTACAGGTAAATTAGGCAATAGGACAGTAGGACAGGGACGGTAGGCACGATGGTGCACTTATGCACGCCCCTCTTAGGAATGGGGAGAGGTCTACTGTAGACAGTCTAAGGTTAAAGTTTTTGGGGTTTGGGGAAGAAACCACAGAGTCAGGTAGTGCATTCCAGGCATTGATTACTCTGTTGCTGAAGTCGTATTTTCTGCAGTCGAGTTTGGAGCGGTTTACATTAAGTTTGAATTTATTGTGTGCTCGTGTATTGTTGCGGTTGAAGCTGAAGTAGTCATTGACAGTAATCATTGATGTACTCATGGATGCTTTGGGTTTCATCCAGGACAGTAGCTTTGGCAAGCATCTCTCCCTCCCTCCCTCCCTCCCTCTCTCTCTCTCTCTCTCTTTCACACACACACATACAAACACACACACACACACCTCTTCCTGTCTGGAATACAGTCTCTGGGTGTTGGACTTGCGGTGAAACTTCCATGTATATCACTTTTTCTATGATGATAAGCCATCATTGAGGGAAGGTAGGATGAGTTTAAGGTGCTCTCTGTTCCAAGCAGTTGTAACTTTAATCCAGTTATGCTTTGGAGTTTTGTGTGATTCAGACAATTATAGTTGAAGCCAGTGGTGGGATTCAAATTTTTTACTACCGGTTCTGTGGGCGTGGCTTGATGGGCGTGGCAGGGAAAGGATACTGTAAAATCTCCATTCCTATCCCACTCCAGGGGAAGGATACTGCAAAATCCCCATTTCCTCCCGATCAGCTGGGACTCGGGAGGCAGAGAATAGATGGGGGTGGGGCCAGTCAGAGGTGGTATTTGCAGGTTCTCCGAACTACTCAAAATTTCCTCTACCAGTTTCTCCAGAAATGCTCAGAACCTTCTGAATCGCACCTCTGGTTGAAGCCGTGGTTTAACAAGCTGTGTGAACCATAGGATCGCCAACATGATCGCCTACATCTGATGACGGATATGGCACAAGAAGAAGTGAACCATATCTTCAAGTCAAGCAGTCCTCAAAGGCATCAAAGCAAATGAAGGATAGTGAAATCAAGTGTACAACATTTCAGGCAAGATTTATTTGCAACGCAATATATCGGGTAGAGGGTTGAATTTAGAATGAAGAAATTTTTGAGATCAAACATCCAATGGTCCATCATGCGCCCAAATGTGATTTTGGCCTGCTGCTAATTCTCAACCTAACTCACTTGATGGAGGTTGTTGTCAAGACAAAACAGTGCTTAGGATTTTGTCCTAAGGACAAAAAATACTAACTATGTTATGTGTGTAATCAGGGGAGAAGGATTATTTTGGAATGAATGAATAATCGAATAACAGATTAATGTAGCTTGGAGATTTAGGAATGACATTAATGTGCCCCCTTGAACATTTACACACTAAAGGCAATGCCAATATCTCTATCACTTGTGGAATATATCTTGCTGCTAATTTTCAAGTGTGTTAGGACTCAGCCCCAAATGTATTTATGAATTAGATTTTTATGGCTGTCCAGCTCAGATATAGGACTCTCAATAGATAACAAGATTTTTTAAAAACCATATACATAAAATGAAGCACAGAACAGCCAGGAAAAATTACAAACACTTGAATCAGTCACTCAACAGAACCAAGAAACAGACTCTGTCACACACCCAGGGCCCCAGGCTCCAGCAATATACTAAAATACTTCAGAATGGATGCAGAATATATTTCTGTAGATTGAGTAACTTTAATCTCTGTTGTATGTGCGAAATCTGGAATCCAGAATGCAAGAATTTCAGCATCTCTTCTCATAAACCAGTGTGGAAATCAAGAAATTATCTCGCTTGCTCAGAAGGCTGTGCTCATTTCTACCCCTATCTATCTTTCCACCTTCATCCTCTTAATTTCTACCTCTGCTTCAGGTCCACCTTCACCTCCACCTCCACTTCCATCTCCATCTATTCTCCAAAGCACCTGAAAGCAGGACAAGAAGCAATGGATGGAAACTAATCAAAGAGAGAACCAACCTTGAAATAAGGATAAATTTATGACAGTTAGAAGAATTAATCAGTGGAATGGCTTGCCTTCAGAAGTTGTGAGTGGTCCATCACTGAGGTTTTTAAGAAGAGATTGGACAACCATTTGTCTGAAATGGTATAAGGTCTCCTGCTTGAGTAGGGTGTTGGACTAGAAGATCTCCAAGGTCCCTTCCAAAAACAACGTGTGCTGTTTGGTTATTTTAATTGCAGTGGTGCTGAATTTTCCATTGGGTTGTTCCAGATTTAACCTTCAAAAAGGGTTTTCAAACCAAAAGGGGTCCTTACCTTCTCTTTCTTTTTGACCCTCCTCTAAAATTTTGTTAGAGAATGCTGGGCACAACTGCCACTGCCAAAATGTTTGGAAAATCAAGGAAAGATATTACCTCTACCTTTCCTAATCTGGATGCTCCCTAGATAATACCCAGAAATCTCAGCAAAGGCATTGCCAGTAGGGAATTCTAGGAGTAGAAGTCCACATATATTGGATTGGGAATCCCGGGAGTTAAAGTTCACACATGCTGGGTGAAACCCACACACCTGGGCAATACCTGTCTGGTATTCTCAGGTATTCTGATATTGTCACACAGTGATTATTGCCTGTTACATGTATATGCAGGGAGCTGCATCCCTATCTAATATAATGGTTTATTCCTGAGCACGTGATTGATATGTTCTATTCGCATGTGTGCATTCCATTCTTTCCTTCTGTTCCTGGCTTCTGTGGAAGCAAGACGTGTTTTTAATATCAAAGATGTGATTAATGAGGATTTATTTGTTTGTACCAAATAATATTTTTACTTAGAACTTTAAACTGCGGTTTCATTTCTAATGTCAGAGTTCCAGGAAAAGATCTATTTTCGCCTCTAATGAGAGTTATTCTCATCCTGACAGATATTGCCTTCAGAAGTGCTCCATCACTGGAGGTTTTTAAAAGAGATTGGACAGCCATTTGTCCAGAATGGTATAGGTCTTCTACTTGAGTAGGGAATTGGACAAGAAGACCTCCAAGATCCCTTCCAACTCTGTTATTCCGAGGAAAGCTGTCAACATCCAGTTTGAGTATCCGAATAATTTCCTAGCAGACTGAGAGGAGAATTCTAGGAGGGCGTAGAAGCGGGGGGGGGGGAGTAGAATGCCAGCAAGCAAATTGGGAGGGGGAAATTGGCAACCAGCCAAAAGTGACCTGAGTGCGGTTCCTGTATGGCACTTGACCTCCTGAACTTTAACTGTGCCACTCTTTCAGTGCACTTTCCCTGCCTTATAACTGATCCCCGTTCCAAAACTAGGCCAAGGCATGACACATCGTGCTACCAGCAGTACTTGAGGACAGGTGGATTTCCGCAGGTAAATGGACAAGCTGATTCTTGCTTACTCGCTCTTCTGGGTGGGGCTCCTTCAACCTCTTTTCAGAATTGTCTAAATGCTGCTGTTATATGAGAGTGGAGAGGGAGGGGAGACAGAGGGAGGGAGGGAGAGAGGGAGGGAGAGAGAGAGAGAGACAGAAGGAGGGAGGGAGAGAGAGGGGGAGAGAAAGAGGAGAGAGGAGGGGGAGGGAGGGAGAGAGAGAGGGAGAGGGAGAGAGAGGGGGTAGAGATGGGGGAAGGGAGGGAGAGAGAGAGAGGTAGAGAGGGAGGGAGGGAGGGAGAAAGGGGGAGAGAGAGAGGTAGAGAGGGAGGGAGGGAGGGAGAAAGGGGGAGAGAGATGGAGAGGGAGAGACGGAGAGAGGGAGACACAGAGAGAGAGGGAGGGAGGGAGGGAGAAAGGGGAGAGAGATGGAGAGGGAGAGACGGAGAGAGGGAGACAGAGAGAGAGGGAGGGAGGGAGGGAGAAAGGGGGCAGAGAGATGGAGAGGGAGAGACGGAGAGAGGGAGACACAGAGAGAGAGGGAGGGAGGGAGGGAGGGAGAGTGGGAGGGAGAAAGGGGGAGAGAGAGACACAGAGACACAGAGAGAGAGGGAGAGGGAGGGGGAGGGGGAGGGGGAGGGGAGGGAGAAAGGGAGAGAGGGAGAGGAGAGACAGAGAGAAAAGGAGGGAGGGAGGGAGGGAGAAAGGGGAAGAGGGGGAGGGGGAGAGAGACCGAGAGAGAGATACAGAGAGGGAGAGGGAGGGAGGGAGGGAGAGGGGGAGGGGGAGGGAGAAGGAGAGGGGGAGAGAAGTGAGCCCGAGAAAGTGAATTCTACCATGCAGGTAGGAGACCACTTCTGGACTGCTTAAACCGGTGTCCTGAAACAGCAGAATGAAAATCAATCTCTCCTCTCTCCCTCCCTCTCTCTACACAGAGAGAAGGAGGAAACACAACTCTGCCCTGGGTTGCCTGGAACTCTATTTGTTCCTAGGGGATTCTGTGGGTGAAGAGGTCTCTCTTAAGAGGTCAACTTAACAACATTTGATAGATCTTCCTTCTAGGCCTCTTTCTCAACCTTGGCACCTTTAACATGTGTGGACTTCCTCGAATTCCCCAGCCAGTCACACACTGAAAAAGTGACATGACCTTTTTTTCACACTTACGACCATTGCGAAATGCCCATGACCACCTGACCAAAATTCATACACTTGGTAATTGTCTCATATTTATAACGGTTGCAGTGTCCCGGGGTCTTGTGATCACCTTTTGCGACCTTCTGACAAGCCAAGTCAATGGAGAAGCCAGATTCACTTAACAGCCATGTCGCTAACTTAACAGCCTCATTGATTCACTTAACAACTGTGGCATGAAAGGTGTAAAATGGGCAAAATTCACTGAACTACTATCTCACTTAGCAACAAAAAATTTGTCGTCATAAGTTGAGGACTTACTTTTCTATCTTTTACTTGGGATGCACTCAGTGAAGTTATCTTCTGATGGAAAACTGGGGTGCAGTCTAAAAACCCAATCAATATAATAAATAGTTTTGAGAGGGACCCCAGGGCTCCGTTAGCAGTATCCAAATTACGGCCCAGAAGTTAATGCTTAATTGATTCCCAGATTTTTTTTAAATTAAAATAAAATCCAAGCAGGAGAATGTATTGTTTTTTTTAAAAATGTGTTTTAATTTAATCCTTTCCCTCTCCCCCGAGTTCAAACAAAACCCTGATGCAGCCCTCAATGAAATCGAGTTTGACAGCCCTGCTCTAATGGGTGGGGTACAGTGGTGGGTTCCTACCGGTGCGGTCCACTCTATAGCACCCGTAGTGGCCCACTGGTGACGTCACAGTACCGGTGCGGTCGGTTGCTAATGCCTGGGCGCCACCATTTTAAAAAAATTTTTTTTACATTTAAAAAAAAATTTCCTCTGCGCATGCCCAGAAGCCGAGCTTCCTGCACTGCGCATGTGCTGCCTTCCTACCCCACAGTGAGTCCAAGCAGGGGAGGATGGCTGAGGGAGCGCCTGAGAATGGGCGGCAGGAGTTATCTCCATTCCCCTCCCTTCAGCAATCCGAAAAGCCACGAACGCGCGGTGATGATCCCAGGCATTTTCGCATGTTCGAGGCTTCTTGAGCTGCTGAGGGGCGGGGGAATGGGCGGCAAGAGCCTAGGATCATCGAATGGGGAGAAGCATTCAGGCCGGACGGAGCCTCCTAGAAGAACCGCTGCCGCGGTCTTGCTGCTCCTGCTGCGGGGGGCTGCGTTGCGGGTGGGCAATGCCCCCCCGCTTCTCTGGCCGCTGCCAAGCTCCCGAGGCTGACGCCCACCGGGTCACATGGCTGGCAAGCCACACCCACAAAATAAGCCATGGCCACAGAGTGGTAGTAAAAAAAATTGGAACCCGCCCCTGGTTGGGTATTTGTGACTAGGAAAAGATGGTCCTTCAAATAACGAAGCCTCACATATCCTTTATATCCTGCTTTTCTAACAATTACATTCAGAAGGATCCACATCAGGAAGAAAAATCAGGACCCAAGAAAAATCAGGACCTAAGCGTCGTAAAACTCCACTGAAGCTCTGCAGTTTTCTGTTAGGGTTAGAAGAAGAATTGAAGTATGAGAAGCTGGAGAGATTGTAGGCCAGACTTCCTCTATCCTAGGAACTTTAAGATGGATGACTTCAATTCCCAGAAATCCTCAGCCACCCAAAGGGTAGATTTCATCTCCCAGAATTCTAGCTGGGGAATTCTGGGAGCGAAGTCCACAAGTCCTTTTTAAAATAAGTTTTATTAAACAAAGATTTTGCTCCGTAAAACTACAGAGACACAGAACAAATAGAAAAAGAACAAGATTATAAAAGGGTAAAAGAAAAAGTGAATAAGAAGAAAAAAGCCATAAAAAGAAAGATATCCAAAGAAGCCCGTATCTTAAAGTTGCAAAGATTGAGAAAGACTGTCATAAGCTTTGGAGGAGAGGGGCTCTTATAATGAAAGACCGGATACCCTTGTGGCTAGTTGGTCACTAAATAAGTCACTAAACAGTGACTTATTTGGTCACTAAATAAGTGCACTGCCGGTGAAAGACTCACCAAAACTCTCTTCTCCTTTAAGGATATAACATTCCAAGCAAATTCATTTTCTCCAAGTGGAATGAGATTAAGGACAAAAAAAAATGCAGGATAATGTTTCAACTTGGCACCTTCACAAATATTGTTGGCTGCCATACCAGCACCGTGGTTGCACCACTGCGTGTGAAGGAGGAGTGGGATGGAAGGAAGCCGTTTACTAGTCAGTGAAGTCTAGGCAGATCTCGCAAGCTTTTGGTTAGCCTGACCAATCAGGCTGCTTAATGAAACCAAGGAAAGTTCTGAGATTAATAAACAACTTAATTAAAAACTCAGAGTTGTTTGGTTGCCTTCACTGTTTTGTTTTGCTTTTTTGACAAAAGCAATCTGCATGCAGGCGGAAGCACATTGCATAACATAATAAACTGACGCTTCTGTAATTTGGAATTACTCTATTCGTTGCATGATCATGGGATTATAATATGGTCCTGGAAATGAGCAGGAAACATCGGCAACACCCTGATCCTATTGGGAATGGATAGAAGCTGTTGAATTTATTTATTTATTGAGATGGGGAGGAGTGGCTAGAGAGATGAGCATCCCAGTTCTCTCTGCACATAAGATTTGCTGGCACTGTAAGATTCAAGTCCCAGAATTCTCTAGGACAGTGATGGCGAACCTTTTTTTCCTCGGGTGCCAAAAGCACGCACGTGCACGCTATTGCGCACTTGCGAGTGCCCACACCCATAATTCAATGGCCCCCTGTGCATGCGTGTGTGATCCCCCCGTGCTGCCCCAACCCTGTGCATGTGTGCACGATCCCCCCGCTCCCCCGTTTCTCGGGTAGGCCCGGTAGGCCCATTTTTCGCCCTCCCCAGGCTCCAGAGATTTTCTTGTAGCGTGGGGAGGGTGAAAATGGCCCCCCGCCCTCCGGAGGCCGAAAACGCCCTCCCAGAGCCTCCGTAAAAGCCAAAAATCAGCTGGCCGGTGCGCACATGCGCACTGGAGCGGAGTTAAGGCAACAGCTCGCGTGCCGGCAGATATGGCTCTGCGTGCCACCTGTGGCACCCGTGCCATAGGTTCGCCATCACTGCTCTAGGAGTTGACTGGTGAGTTCTGGGAGTTGAAGTCCACCCATCTTAAAGTTGCCAAGTTTGAAAAAGCACTGCTTTAAAGTCATACAATGGTAGTTTTACTTTCACAGCAGGCTTGCTGAAGTACAACATATTTTTAAAATGCAACTCCCATGTCAGACAAGTGGGAAATATAGCAACCTTTCTTTTCCCAAAGATCTAAGATCTTCCTCCCTTAGCAAATCACGGAGAAGCAAAATGACCACATCTCTTAGATCTGTACAAAGCTTTGAAAACATGACCATGTTCCCCCCTTCTCCGCCACCCTGAGCTGCTTTGTGAAGCAGGGCAGGGCAGCCCATTCACAGCTCATAAAAACAAACTATGCACCAAGAAGCTTCTTCTAGCTGTTGCAAGTGCTGGAGGAAGCCACCCGAGAGCTGCAGTGGCTTTGGTGAATGAGTGTGTGACCTGAGAGCCCTGCGCAAGACAAGCAATGATCTCCTTGTGGAGACCTGATATCTCTGTGTATGTATTGGCATGTGGGAATGGCCTTGGGAGACAGAAGGAGGAGGCACGGACCAGACAATTGGTGTGAAAGGTATCTCAGCCCACAGAAGGAGGGGAAAGTGGGAAAACATATCAGAAGGGACCCTCCCTACTTTTTCTGGAGAGTAAAAGGAAAAAGAGAGGAGAAATGCTTTTAGTCTTGCAAGATTCTGTTAATGTAGCCTTACGCTAACAATAGGGCTTGTCTTCCTGGCTGCGTTTGTCTGCACTACCTTCCAAGGCTAACGGCATGTGAAGCCACATGCCAATAAACCCACAAGTGCAAATCGGCAAATTTTAAAGTTTGCAATTATCTCAGTGCTGAATCCCTTAGGATTCCTTGAACATTTCAAGCACCACTTTACTAAATTTACCCAACCAGGACAAACATCCCATAAGAGTTCCCATCCAACCTGAAAACTTGGGGGAAACCCGCTTTATCATTTATTGCACTCCACAAAACCTGCCCGCCGGGCCCTGGCCTACGGGGGAAAGAATGTTTATGTGGTAGCCTCATGAAGTGGCACTTGATTCCACCAAGTTCCATGCCATGCCGTCTCTCTGGACAATTTGCAAAGTTGCCCAAACAGCTCTCTCCCATCATACCTTTAATTCTGTTTCATTGTGTTGGACCCTTGTCTCTTGCTGTGAGATCAGTTCAGGGGTGAAATGCTACTAGTTCGGCCAGGTTCCGGTGTACCGGTAGCGGCAGTCGCCGGTGGTTCAGAGAACCGGTAGTGGCAGCAGTGCGAGGCTCCGCCCACCCACCCGGATGCCGCCATTTTGTTTTTTTAACCCTCTGCGCATGCGCAAAGCCTTCTGCGCATGCGCAGAGGGTGAAAAAGCGCACGCGACGCAAATCGTGCGCTTCCGAACCGGTAGAGAAGGTAAGTAGATTTCACCGCTGGATCAGTTCATTGCTTGATATTGTCTTTCTTCTCTTCCCCTTGATTTTCGCTATCTTCAGATAAGGGCAGGTTACAAGATGCGACAATAACTGAAGTCGCTTCTGGCTGTTCTGCTCTGACACACACTCCCAGTGCATCAGATGATTCTTAGCACATCCGATACTGGGTTTGTCATTATTTACTTGATTTACCCCCACTGTTTTTTTGTAATGCTGTCTTTTATCTTGTGATAGCAGGGCATTATAGAATTAGTCCTGTACACAGTAAAAAAAAAAAACAATACACTGTAACTACAGCAATTAGAGACAGGAAGCTCATTAGATAGACGAGCACTTGCCAACCACATTAATAAACAGGTTTAAAATGCCTGGGCCATGTATCACTTTGGTTACACCTATTTGGGGAATGTGATCTCTAGGCAGGAGGCATCTAGAGAGAAATTTCTCCTCCCTCAGCTGTGTATATTAAATGTTCTTTTTTTTCCCATAAAGAGATGGGGTATCCCTTCACTTAACATTTCACTTAAAGCAATGTTTCTCAACCTTGGCTACTTTAAGATGTGTGAACTTCAATTCTCAGAATTTCCCAGCCAGCCACGTCTTAGAGTGGTCACAGTTGAGAAACAAAATTCCAAATAATATATAGCAGGAATGTGCATGCTCAGAGGTGGGTTTCAGCAGGTTCTGACCAGTTCTGGAGAACCGGTAGCAGAAATTTTGAGTAGTGCGGAGAACCGGTAAATACCGTCTGACTGGCCCCGCCCCCATCTATTCTCTGCCTCCTGAGTCCCAGCTGATCAGGAGGAAATGGGGATTTTGCAGTAACCTTCCCCTGCCACGCCCACCAAGCCACACCCACCAAGCCACACCACGCCCACCAAGCCACGCCCACAGAACCGGTAGTAAAAAAAATTGAATCTCACCACGGTCCAACTTTACTGTTTCTGTTTACATTGCATGAAATCTATTACAGGTAATCCTTGACTTACAACAGTTTGCTTAGTGACCATTTGAAGTTTCAACAGCATTGAAAAAAGGGACTTATAACCACCATTTTTCACACTTATGACCGTTGCAGCATCCCCATGGTCATATGATTTTATGTTCAGACGCTTGACTCACATTTATGATGGTTATAGTGTCATGGCATCATGCGGTCCCCTTTTGCGACTTTCTGACGAGTAAAGTCAATGGGGAAGCCAGATTCACTTAACAACCATGTTACTAATTTAACAACCGCAGTGGTTCACTTAACAAATGTGGCAACAAAAAAAGTCATAAAATGGGGTAAAACTCGCTTAGTAAATTTCTCACTTAGCAACATAAATTCTGGGCTCAATTGTGGTTGTAAGTTGAGTACCACCCATTTAGCAACCCAAATTGTAACATTTTTTTCAGATCCAATGCATTACATGAAAGATACTAATGGGTTCTCACAGGGGCAGGTTGCACTTATCTTGCTACCAGTGCGCTGCCATGTTGTGCTCACGCGCTCACTCGCTACGTGCGTACCCCCCCTCGCTGGATTTTGCTTCCTGCACATGCATGGAAGCAAAATCTCACCAAAATCTCACGAGGGGACACGCGCGCACCTGCTTTCGGCAATTTTTTGTTTCCGCGCATGCGGAAAATTGCTTTGCCGAAAAATTCCGGAAAAAAGATGGCGGTGCGCGACGGACTGGCAAAGACCGGAGCCGTCGCGCGCAAATTAGGCAATCGGCGGGTCCCTACGGGAGTGGCGCACTGGACCGCACCGGTAGGAACCCACCTCTGGGTTCTCACTGATTTTTTTCACATTGAGAACAGTTTCTCGGTTATCTCAAGCTTGACAACGGGTGCCTTAGAGCTAAGGGAAGCTTCATTTGGGAGATGCAGATCTAATAAATTAATAAATTGGAATTTAATTTGTTCTAAATCAGACTGACAATTGAACCAAATCGTCATATTGAGCTGAATTGATTTGATCATTGAATTTGTTTTGCAAATCTGGTCAATCAAACATCCTGAGTCAATGTCATTCTAAGTATCCAGATTAAGGCGAAAATCAGCCACTTGAACATAGAACATAGAATAATAGGATTGGATGGGACCTTGGAGGTCTTGTAGTCCAACCCCTGCCCATGGCAGGTGATCCTGTACAATGCCAGACAAATGATTAATGACTGCAGGACTCACTAACTGCAGTGAATTATACCCAGCATGCACAGTGGTGGGATTCCATTTTTTTACTACCGGTTCTGTGGGTGTGGCTTGGTGGGTGTGGCATGGCTTGGTGGGCGTGGCTTGTGGCGTGGCAGGGGAAGAATACTGTAAAATCTCAATTCCCTCCCCACTCCAGGGGAAGGTTACCAGTGGTGGGATTCAATTTTTTTTACTACTGGTTCTGTGGGCGTGGCTTGGTGGGCGTGGCTTGGCTTGGCTTGGTGGGCGTGGCAGGGGAACGATACTGTAAAATCTCCATTCCTACCCCACTCCAGGGGAAGGATACTACCAGTTCTCCAGAACTGGTCAGAACCTGCTGAAACCCACCTCTGAAGGTTACTGCAAAATCCCCATTTCCTCATCCTTATCAGCTGGGACTCAGGAGGCAGAGAATAGATGGGGGCGGAGCCAGACAGAGATGGTATTTACCGGTTCTCTGAACTACTCAAAATTTCCGCTACCGGTTCTCCAGAACTGGTCAGAACCTGCTGAATCCCACCTCTGCCCTGGACGATTCTCACAGGTTCTGGGTTCCAGAGAATACAGCTTTAATACTGTGGGTCTGACCGTGTTTCTCAAACTCAGCAGCTTTAAGATGCTGGCTGGGATTTATTTTGGGTTATATAGTCCATGCATCTTAATGCTGCTGAGATTGAGATGCACGGATTGGAGAATGGTAATAGCAACAGCACTTAGACTTATATACCGCTTCATAGTGCGTTACAGCCCTCTCTAAGCGGTTTACAGAGTTCAGCATCTTGCCCCCAACAATCTGGGTCCTCATTTTACCAACCTCAGAAGGATGGAAGGCTGAGTCAACCTTGAGCCGGTGAGATTTGAACAGCTGAACTGCTGAACCGCAGTCCTGCACTTTAACCACTGCACCACCTCGGCTCCTTTAAATAATGTAAATAAGGTAAATAAGTGAAGGACCATCAAAATTGACAAATGAAGGGAAATATATGTGTCCCTCGATAATGTTACAGGATCCGATCTGGGTCAGTCACCAGGACCAGAGATTTCATCTTCTGAGGTTTCAAACTCATGCTGGAGCCCATCCTTCGGGAACTTCTCTCTACAACAGGGGTCTCCAACCTTGACAACTTTAAGACTTGTGGACTTCAACTCCCAGAATTCCATAATTATGGGAGTTGAAGTCCACAAGTCTTAAAGTTAACAAGGTTGGAGACCCCCTGCTCTACATTCTGGTGAGGTAGAAGTTTCCTTAGGATGGGTTCCAGCACAAAGCTTCTGAAAGCTCGGAAGACGAACCCTTTGGCCCCGGGTGACTGACCCAGATTGGATCCTGCAATAAGAATTAAACTAATTGATTAATCATGTGCCTTCAGACATGATTAATCACATGATTGATTAATCATGTGCCATCAGAAGGTCTAGGTGCTTCATCACTGGAGGTTTTTCAGGAGAGACTAGACAACCATTTGTCTGAAATAGTATAGGACAGGGGTCGGCAACCTTAAACACTCCAAGAGCCATTTGGACCCGTTTCCCACAAAAAAGAAAACACCGGGAGTCACAAAACCCTTTTGACATCTAAAATGAAGATAACACTGCATATATCGTTTTTTACCTTTATGCTATGTATAAAAAAACTATAGTGTGCTGCATTTATGAAATAAATGACCTGCTACAGAGAAAACACATTTTTATTTCTGCATGCAACAAAAACATTTTGAACTCTGAAAAAAAAAGATGGATCAAAAAGCTCAATAAATCACGTGCTGGCGGGTGTCGCACATTGGCAGTTGTGACGCATATTTTGAGCGACAGGGAGCCGCAACGGGGTGGGGGTGAAAGAGCCACATGTGGCTCCAGAGCCGCAGGTTGCAGACCCCTGGTATAGGATCTCCCAGGGGTGGGCTTCAAAAATTTTAGCAACGGGTTCTCTACCTGGTTGCTGGGTGGGCGTGGCCATGGTGGGCATGGCCTGGAGTATCTCTGGAGGCCGGAAATGAGCCGTTTCCAGCCTTCCGGAACTTCTGGGAGGTCCATTTTTCGCCCTCCCTGAGCCTCTGTGCGGGCCCTGCACTTACCTAGCATCCAAAATGGGCTGCGTGGGGACTCCTGGGAGGGGCGGGGTGGAGGGGCGGGGTGGGCAGGGCCAGTCAGGAATTGGATTTGGGGGTTCGCCGAACCACGCAGAATCTTCGCTAGAGGATCGCCCAAACTGGGGCGAACCCGGAGCAGCCCACCCCTGGGATTTCCTGCTTGAGCAAGGGGTTGAACTAGAAGACCTCCGAAGTTCCTTCCATCTTTATTCTGATGAAATGAAAATCAAGCCATGCTTGATTATTGTAGCTGGCGGTTAGGAAAACCAATATGCGTGGCATATGGTTGTAACCATTAATATTAGGGCTACATCCTTATTAATTTGCTTCTTGGTTTCATTCCATCATGGACAAAGGGAACTCTGGGAGACGCAGTCCTAACACGCATCTGTGGAACACCTAGCAGGGAAATGAGGCCCTCGAAGTTTTTGCTTTGAAAGCATCAATAAGATTCTGCTGTTTTAGCAATGCTGTTTGCTGATTTCTCCTCCCAGATTCCTCCGTTGACAGTCATCCTTCTTGTTGTTCTAGTTCCTTCTGTCACTGCTTTTAGCAGGGGTGGGATCTTTTCGTGGCTGGTTGAGATTTATTATTATTCTCCCTGCTGTTCTGCTGTTGAAAGGTAGCCCTAGAGATGGGAGTGCTTTCCATCAGATAAAAAGCATTAAATTGCTATTGTTGGAATTAAGAGCAATGAGCAGTTGCTCCAGGAAAAAAAAATATACAGGTGGGATAGGCAGAGAAGGATTCCCAAGGAAAAGATGACATAATGTAGGTCCTGCTTTTTCGATGTGGCGCTGCGAAAAGTGGAGGGCAGAAGACTTGAGACCAGGGGTGGGCTGCTGGGAGTTCGCAGGGGTTCGGGAGAATCTCTAGCTAAGGTTCTGTGCAGTTCAGAGAACCCCAAATCCCACTCCTGGCTGGCCCCACCCCGCCCACCCCGCCCCACTCCTCCCAGGAGTCCCCACGCGGCCCATTTTGGATGCAGGTAAGTGCAGGGCGTGCACAGAGGCTCGGGTAGGGTAAAAACGGGCCTACCGGAAGTTCGGGAAGGCCGGAAATGAGCTTGTTTCCGGCCTCCGGAGGGCCTCCGGAGCCTAGGAAGGCCACGGCTGCACGTGCTGTGGTGGGTGTTTCAAGATACACCCACATAACACCTATACTCCGCCAGCTGCATTGGCTGCCCATTGGTCTCCCGGTACAATTCAAGGTGTTGATCATCATCTTTAAAGCCCTACATGGCTTAGGACCAGGTTACCTCCGGGACCGCATCCTACCTCATACTTCCCTTCGACTGGTCAGGTACCACAGAGTGGGTCTCCTCCAGGTCCCGTCAGCCAAACAGTGCCAACTGGTGGGGCCTAGGGGGAGGGCCTTCTCTGTAGGGGCCCCTGCTCTCTGGAACCAACTTCCCCCAGAGATCTGAATCATCCCCACCTTGCTGGCCTTCCGAAAAGCCATTAAGACATGGCTCTTCCTGCAGGCGGGGTGATTTTGAGACGACCTTCCATCTGACGTCTCCCCCATGTATGTATGATGTTATATGTTTTTTTAATTGTTTGAAATTGTTTTTAATTATTTGTTTGATGTTCCCTAAAATGTTGTACGCCGCCCTGAGTCCTGAGGGAGTAGGGCGGCATAGAAGAACCTCAAATAAATAAATAAATAAAGTTTTCGCCCTCCCAGAGGCTTGAGAAAAGCCTCCAGAGCCCAGGGAGGGCAAAAATGCCCCCCCCCCTGTGGTGCAGGAGGCCGACATGGTCATTCCCACCCAGCAACCGGGCAGAGAACCCCTTGCTAAAAAGTTTGAAGCCCACCCCTGAGCAGGAGTTAACGGGGGAAGAACCACCGGGCTTTTTCAAAAGAGAGGAGTGACAACAATCACGTCTCCAACTACAAAGACGAAGGTTCTTGCCAAGCAACCTGAGAAAGAGGTAGAAAAACAGAAGCCTCTTTTGCACCTGAAGAAAATCTTTGGAAAAATGGCAAGGGAGGTTTTCCCACAACCCAAACAGATGGCTTGGGGAGGTTTTGGAAATGAGGCCCAAGGTCTCCTGGGACCACAAACCTAAGGTGACCAGTCGTCACACTTTTGGCGGGACAGTCCCGCTTTTTAATAATTTGTCCCGCGTCCCGCGGCGTTTCAAAAAAGTCCCGCTTTTTAAATTTGAATTTGCCCTGCACACCCCTCTGTCTCCTGCCTCGCCTGCCTCCTCCTGCCAGGCGGGGAGGGAGTGCAGTGAGAGGGGCAGCGGCGGTCTTGCCTGTTCGTCGCCGCAGAGCCGAAGAAGCTGGTGGCGTTCGCTGCGCAGGGCTTCCCCCGCCCGCTTTCCCCGGCTGCCGGGACGCCGCCATTTGCGTTCTTTTGCCCTCTGTGCAAGCAGAACGCTTTGCGCATGCGCAGAGGGCAAAATAACGCAAATGGCGGCATCCCGGCGGGTGGGGAAAGCGGGTGGGGGAAGCCCCGTGCCGCGAACGCCACCAGCTTCTTCGGCTCTGCGGCGACGAACAGGTAAGCCTGCACCTGTAGGAACCCACCCCTGGCTGCGATGAAGGGGGGGTGTTTGGGGGGGTGCACAAAGCTGCAGGATAAGAGAGACGGACCCTCCCATCTTGCTCCCCTAGAAACCCCCCCCCCGTCAATGGTGTCCCGCTTTACAAAAAATAAAATCTGGTCACCTTACACAAACCCCATCTTATAAAATACGTTGCTTTGTTACAGAAAGCTCCTGTCTCTTGAGATTTTATCATCCATCCTGGAATCAAACTGGACAATGGGCAATATATATAAATATTGCAAGCAAAAGTATCAAAACAAATAAAGGTCATGTTATAAAGCCATGAGCTTGTCATTCGTCATCGACCATCTAACCTTGAAAATCACTGGAGGTTTTCAAGAAGAAACAGGACTGTCATTTGTCCGGAATGGTATAGGATCTCCTCCATGGGCAGAGGGCTGGACTAGAAGACCTCCAAGGTCCCTTCCATTATTTTTTGTTCTACTCTAGGCATCTTCACAAGGATTATTTTGCTAGTTTATTTTCACACTCTGCATGCAGTTTTGCCAAACAGAGTTTTCCCGCAGCCATTTACAACATTTTAAAATGAAGGTTAAAAAAAAATTGACATTAATAGTGGTGTAAAATAAGTGGAATATAAAGAATAAAAGCATAGGCAACAGGAAAAGATTTGTGCGTACACACACCTGATAAATCCTGATGACTTTTCCTTTTATGTTTCAACCTATAGAGCAGTGTTTCTCAACCTTGGCAGTTTGAAGATGTGTGGACTTCAACTCCCAGAATTCCCCAGCCAGCGTTGCTGGCTGTGGAATTCTGGGAGTTGAAGTCCACACATCTTCAAACTGCCAAGGTTGAGAAACACTGCTATAGAGACAGGTAATGCTTGCATTTTGACTCCACTGGGATTTCTGCCCAACTATTTGAAGTTCATTTGGCCACACAGTTCAGGAAAATAGGCAAGCATATTCCTATGCATTTTAGCCCAGGCTTTTCCTAAGATTTCATTGCACTTTTTTTTTCTTTTTTAGCAAATACGTTTTCTAAAAGCAAAAAGCGAAAGTTGTCTAGCGTAGCCATTTTGTTTGGCATTTTCAGTTAATTAATTCATGCCTTTGCATGCTTCTTCTTCTTCTTTTAAATGAGACTTCCTTGGTGCTCTCTGAGCTTGTTTTGTTGCAGATGTTTCATTACCCAAACTAGGGAACATCATCATTGCTAGGTTTTTTTTAAAAATCTTTTTTTTTAAAATACAAAGCAAACCAAATCGTATAATTTAGAAAATGGGTACCTAGAATCCACATGCATTCATGATTCCATTAGGAAAGTCTCTCTTTTCTTTTTAAGATTTTGGTGGGATTTCTTAGCCACCCTTGCGTGTTGGAAAATCAATCGGTTAGGGCGGAGGTCTTCAAACTTGGCAACTTTAAGACTGAGAATTCTGAGAATTCTGGGAGTTGAAGTCCACAAGTCTCAAAGTTGCCAAGTTTGCCTCCATCTTTTTTTTCCTGAAATCCTACTCTATTTTCTAGTCTGGTTCCCAGTCGTCGTCCCCCCCACACACACACACACAAAGATTTTTTTTTACAAATATTTTTTTAAAATATTTCTGTGCCCCTTAGATTTACAGTGTTCCAAATTCATTTATTTTTGGTCCCTTTTCCAGGTGGGCGGCAGGCAGTGTTCCTCTGGCATTAGCACAGAACGTTTCCCAATCCACCCATCTCTTCTGCATTTCATCCTTTTTACTCAGTGACAATATCTCTTTGAGAGCACAGCCCAAATCCAGGGCTGAGTAAGATCAGCGGCATCAAGCTCACACTCACTGCCTACATGCAGATCAACCGAAATGGATGTTCATTGCCAAAGTGTCTTTGCCTGCTGCCAATCAAGATAGGAACCATTTAGCGATGACTCATAAACCATGCTATCTGTGGAGGATTAGCAAAGAAAGTTACCCAACTTCTGTTTTAATGCATAATTGCAGGGCATTAGGTGATAACTCTGGAAAGTGTCACCCTGACGGTTGGATTGTTAGTTCTATTCACTTTTTTCCCCAGAGGAATAACAGAATAATAGACCAGTGTTTCCCAAACTTTTGACATATGTGTACCCCTTCTATAATTTTCGTAACGCTGAGTACCCCTCATAAAAAACATATGCTTTAATAAAAATCAAAATATATTTATTTTTTCTAATGATTGCTACTACAATCATTACTTTCTTTCGGTTTAGTAGTTCCAGATTTCAACCAGCGATCCATAATCTCTGTTAGGGATAAAAATTGTATTTTATAAAAATAATCAAAATCAGTGGAACTTACTAAAGCACGATAACAGGCGCCCGGAACTAACTATTAAAGAAGTAAGTTGTCTCTGTAACGAAGTGCAGTATATTCACGCCGTGTCACGCCTCACAAGACTGTCTAACCGTTAGATAACACTGCAATTCTCCGGCGTTTAAACAGCTCCGCGGCTCAACGTCAACTGTTAACTGTTTAAATTGTTAGCAGTTTAAAAATGGCCGAACCCGAGCTGCGCGAAGGATGCGCAGAAGTTCCCGCCATAATGAGTTGCGATACGATGTACGATGGCCCCAGTTCCCATGTAAAAACTGCGATACGCGCCTATTTCTTTCCTTGTTCTGTGGGCGCAGCTAAGCACGGTGCAGTGGATATTCCCACGTGATCCCCACCAAACTCCGGTGCAACGCGTACCCCCACCAAACTCTTCCCGTACCCCTGGGGGTACGCGTACCACACTTTGGGAAACACTGTAATAGACTAACACAGTTGAAAAGGACTTTGGGGAGGTTTCAAGTCCAACTCCTAATACCCAATACAGGTAATTCTCAACTTACGACCACAACTGAGCCCAAAATTTATGTGGCTAAGTGAGAGAGTTGTTAAGTGAATTTTGCCCCATTTTACGACCTTTCTTGCCATGGCTGTTAAGTGAATCACTGCAATGGTTAATTTAGTAACATGGTTGTTAAGTGAATCTGGCTTCCCCATTGACTTTGCTCGTCAGAAGTCCGCAAAATAGGATCACATGACCCCGGGAAAGTGCAACCGTCATAAATATGAACCAGTTGCCAAGTGCCTGAATTTTGGTCACATGACCATGGGGATGCTGCAGTGGTCATAAGCGTGAAAAGCAGTCATAAAACTTTCAGTGCCGTTGTAACTTCAGTCACTAAATGAATTGTTGTAAGTCAACAAGTGATTGTAGCCAAAATAATCCTTCTCAAACTGCTCTGGCTTCAGTTGGAATAATTGAAAAGGCAGGTTCTGGCAGAAGAGAGCAATAAAAAGTGACATTCTCAAACTACGTCAGGGGTCTGCAACCTGCAGCTCTGGAGCCGCATGTGGCTCTTTCATCCCTCTGCTGCGGCTCCCTGTTGCTCAAAATATGCATCACAACCGCCAATGTGCGACACCAGCCGGCACGTGATTTGTTGAGCTTTTCAACCCATCTTTTTTTTTTCTGAGTTCAAAATGTTTTTGTTGCATGCAGAAATAAAAATGTGTTTTCTCTGTAGCAGAGAAATAAATAAATGTGTTTTTTCTGTAGCAGGTCATTGATTTCATAAATACAACACACTTTTAAATACATAGCATAAAGGTAAAAGAAAACACCGGGAGCCACAAAACCCTTTTGACATCTAAAATGAAGATAATATTGCATATATTATCTTCATATAATATATATATATATATATATATATATATATATATATATATATATATATATATATATATATATATATATATATATATATATATATATATATATATATATATATATATATATATATATATATATATATATATATATCATATAATATATTGCATATATTATCTTCATTTTAGATGTCAAAAGGATTTTGTGGCTCCCGGTGTTTTCTTTTCTGTGGGAAATGGGTCCAAATGGCTCTTTGCGTGTTTAAGGTTGCCGCCCCCTGAACTAGGTAGTTAGGTGCCACAGCAGCTGGTAGGACTTAACTAGACTTTGTCTGAGTTTCGAGGATAAGGAGGACTAAACCTGGTTAGTATTTGGCTAGGATTTTACCAGGGAATTCCAGGTCTGTAGTTTAGGCTGGAGAGTCAAAAGAAGGAAGGAGATACTCAGTGTCTACATACAGGTAGCTCTACAAGTACATGGACAGATCTACATGCTCAGTCAACCTTGGCTTGAAGGCGATTTTGTCATGGCTGTCTTAACGCATGGGCCTGATGGGCACTTGCCCATGGGCCCACGAACATAGGGGCCCCATACTAATCTGTGTATGTTAACCCTTCAATCCACCTTGTATCAGTAGTGGGTTCTAAAACCCTTTACTACCAGTTCGTACACACGCGCACGACACTTCTGCACATGCGCAGAAGCGTCACGGGCAGGTGGGCGGAGCCTCCCACCACCGGCGCTACCGGTTCTAAGAATGGGGCCGAATCGGGAGCAACCCACCGCTCGCTTGTATCATATAAATACAGCAACATGTTTATTACATTTTACTGCATTTTTTATTAATAATAACATGCCAATAAAACAAATATATGTTTAATTTTATCAAACATTTACATTTTTATTCCTGTGAGTAGTTGTCGTGGGGGCCCCAGTACACTGCTTTGCCCGGGGCCCATAATGCTGTTAAGACGGCCCTGGATTTTGTCCGAAATCTACTGATTCTTTCAGTGCAAAACTTTGTTTTTCAGTTTGAAGTCAGCCATGTTCTCAGGATTGGCGTAATACAAGCCAGATCATTCTATATGTTCTTCTGGATTTGTCCTATCAGGGGTGTTATGAGAGAGATAAACTCCTACGGGCTTCGGAGGAGTTTGCCAAATCACAAAGGAGCTATTTTTCTGTGATTGCAAAAACTAAGTTAATTAATTTGGATCAAACACGGAGATTATCTGAAGATCAAGAGATCACACACCCATGAAGAAGGCTTGGAAAATGAAGCTGCCTTGGACCGCAGCTTAGCCACCCTAAGTACAACTTTGGACGTTGCAATAAGTGTGGGTGGGCACAAGGGCCCATGATTGTGGAGCTCCATGCTAGAGCACCTCCGGAAGGCCACACTTTGGCAGTAACTACAGCTATAGGCTGAGAGCTCTCCTTTGAAACTTTAATGGGTCCCTACCAGTTAGTTGTGGGCATTGTTGGTTCTAGTGGTCCATCTCCACTGAAGGCACCTTCTTAAGTTCTACCCTGAGGTAGAACTTTTTCAAGGGGCAACTGGACTTTCTGGCTTCTTCAGCTTCTTGGATGAGAAGCGAAACGTCTTCAAAGAAAAACCAGAAAGTCCAGTTGCCTCTTGAAAAAGCATCTTTGGGACAGCCATGACCTGGATGACTGAGACTTCTCCATAGACTTCTACCCTGGGGGCATAGATAAACCCCCAAGTGGCCTCAACGGCTCCCAGAAAGAATGCCAACGACCAGCTGACTGCAAAGGAATAATATCCTTCCACCACTTCTCCACCGTCCTGTCAGAACCTATCCTTCCATCCAGTAATGGGTTTTGCTTACCTTTGCTACCGGTTCGGAGATGTGTGCACTTCTGCGCATGCGCAGATCGTCCATGATGACGTCCGGGCAGGTGGGTGGAGCCTCCCGCCACCACCGCCGCTACCAGTTCGCCAGAACCAGGGCAAACCGATAGCAACCCACCACTGCTTCCATCCCTCCACCATCCAGTCACAACTGATGAAACATTTTGAATGAGAAGCGAAATGTTTTCTTCTTCTTCCTCAAGGGAAAAAAACAGTCCGGTTGCCTTTGGGAAAAAAAGCACATTTGAGACAACTATTTATTTATTTATTTATTTTATTTATTTAAATGGATTTATATGCCGCCCAACTCCCAGGGCCTGGATGTCTGAGAATCTCCATAAACAACCTTAAGTTCTAGTTTTACCCAAATGAGGCAAGGAAGGTCGTAAAATGGGGCAAAACTCACTTCACAAATGTCTCACTTAACAACAGAAATTTTGGGCTCAATTGTGGTCGTAAGCCGAGGACTACCTGTATACACCAAGGGTCACCATACTTGGCAACTTTAAGACTTGTGAACTTCAACTCCCAGAATTCCTCAGCCAGCCATGGGGTTGAAATCCGCAAATCTTAAAGTTGGCAGGTTTGGAGAACCCCGCTATAAACCAAGTTTCCTCACCGGAGGATGTTTTGTGTAGTAGTTTCAAGTCACCTTGAAGGCATCATGTTAGGGTCAGGTTACCATGAAATTATTTTATCCTGATAGATACTTTTAACTGGCACAATATTTCCCAAATCATTATAAGTAATCTGATGTAGACCTCAGGAGATTACAGGTAATCCTCATTGACAACCATTCATTTAGGGACCGTTTGAAGTTACAACGGCAATGAAAAAAAGTGACTTATGACTGCTTTCCATACTTACAACTGTTGCAGCATCCCCCCATGGTCACGTGATCAAAATTCAGGCACCTGGCATGGATCTATGACAGTTGCATTATCCCGGGGGTCATGTGATCACCATTTGCGACCTTCCTGGCTGGCTTCCAACAAGCATTGTTGTTGTATGGTTTTTGGTTGGTTTTTAATACTGTGTTTTTAATTT
>JALIGW010000040.1:1772780-1825280 GCA_023053685.1 Diadophis punctatus similis | reverse complement strand
AAAAAACCAAGCAAACCCTCTTTAATTCATTTAATGATGTCAGTGTTTTTAAGCAGAGCAGAATAAAAGGCTGATTAGATCCTTTGAATTGTCTCACAAATGTTAACCTAAATCTAAGCTTTAGGCTATCCGTCTACCTACATCTGGAACACCGAAAAAAGGAGTGTAATGGGATTTTCTTCAAAGATGACAGAAGCTTTTCTTTCATGCTGAACCAACTGTGCAGAATAAAAAGTGAACCGTGTTGATATAAGCCCTATGAATACGCAGCTGAATAATACATGTTGAAGAAACAGGGTGAATGAAGTAAACATTCTTTTCCAATCTGGTGCCCTCCCCTTTTGTCAGTCTGTGACTCCCCGAAATCCAATAAAGATCAACAAAGGGGGGGAAGAAGAACAGCAAAGGTGCCTTTTCCCAAAACATCTTATTTATTGAACGAAATGTCGATCAGATGGAACCTTGGCATTTTAGAAGCAAAGGAAACTCCAGCTAGAATCCAACTTCTATGTTAAAACAATTTATTCTTCTTAAATTCCATAGGACCAATACAGTGGTGGGATTCAAATTTTTTTTACTACTGGTTCTGTGGGCGTGGCTTGTTGGGCGTGGCATGGCGGGCGTGGCATGGTGGGCGTGGCAGGGGAAGGTTACTGCAAAATCCCCATTTCCTCCCGATCAGCTGGGACTCGGGAGGCAGAGAATAGATGGGGGCGGGGCCAGTCAGAGGTGGTATTTACCGGTTCTCCGAACTACTCAAAATTTCCACTACTGGTTCTCTTCGGAATCTGCTGAAACCCACCTCTGGACCAATACAAATTCTGACACTGAAATAATTTAATTAGGGTGGAGAATTTGGGTCTCGCTTTCCCAGTCTGCTCCATGTAGATGATCAACTTTCAAACCGCGTTGTTAAGAAATTGTTATCTTTATTCTCAAAAACTTTTACAAGTCCAGAGACATTGGCACAGCGGAATTGCTGTGAGCCTCACCCAGGCAGAGACCCTTGTCTAAGCTAGCGTTCCGAATCCTGGAAAGGATCAGGTCAGTGTTTTTCATTCCAGACGGGACAACCGATCAGCTAAAAGGTAATATTACGCGAGGTTTCGGGTTTTAGATTTCCCCACACGCTGCTGTTGATTGGTCTATTGTTCAACAGATTAACGACAATGAAGAAAATAAATGACTTGAATACAGGGTGCAGTTAGGAAGAAACTGTGTGGGTGAGCAGCTAAATTAATACTCTTCCTCCAGGCCTCTCTGAATTTTAACAAGGACTTATGCAGGTTGAATTATTCACATCCTGATACAAATTCCTACAAATCATAGGCAGGTTGTTGTTTTGTTCCCTATTCCCTTGGCTCGCTTCCCATCCTCAAGAAAGACAGACTCAAAATGTAGGTGTTTTTATTATTATTAATAAGGACTCCAGAAATTCCACTAAAATTAGTAAAATTTTATAATAAGGCCCCCACTAGGTTTGTCCAATGCTTTGGATTTGATTCAGAGAAAGTGCTTAGGAATGCAGACACTATGTTTGCCAGTAACTCATTAAAGCAACTATGTCAATTCCTCTGATCCTGTTAGAAGACCCTGCTGCTTTCAAGAATAGCGGACAAGGATTACATTTGTGCTTCTACACATTCCAAAGCGCCTCTTTTGAACCAAATTTTTACACCGAACCTGGTTTAGCAGAAGACACAATAAGCCAATAGTTAGGTTTCTACTATAAACTGTATCCCAAGTTGGCCCAGTCTCATTTCAGCATCTTGCGTGCATCCAACAAATCTAAAATAGTGATTTGCTAATTTGTTATTTGTTATTTCAATTGTGATTTGTTAATGGGGCTGATTTTAATCTCCTTAATCTAAACTCTACATATGAATGTATTTCTATTTAATGACGTATTTATTTTATTATTCATAAAGCTGCCCAATTCAACCAGTGTGACGCGGGGCAGCCTACAACAAAAACACCAAATAATGATAATAGTAACAAAAAAAAATTAATAGTATACCTTTAACACCATCAAACACCCACATCTGCCTATCCCAGGTCCTTGGGACAGTGGATTAAAATGCCAAATCCAGTCTGAACATCTAGCTGACTGCAACGGACAATAATAATGCAAGCATTAAGTACCTGATAGAGAAATACAAAATCTAAAAAGGTCTAAAATCTATCAAGGTACCTAGAAATCTGTGATGAAATCTACTTACCTTCCCTACCAGTTCAGAAGCACGCGATTTGCGTGCATGCGCGCCACCATCACACGTGCTTTTTCACACTCTGCACATGCGCAGAAGGCTTTGCGCATGCGCAGAGGGTTAAAAAAAGAAAATGGTGGCATCCAGCCTCGCGCTGCCGCTGCTCCCGGTTCTCTGAACCACCGGCGGCCGCCGCTACGGGTACACCCGAACCGGGCCGAACCGGTAGCATTTCACCCCTGCTAGAAATGTAACCCTGACAGTATATTCTAATAAACTGCTGGAAACACCACACAAAGGTCTTACATTACATTTCTTATTTCGGAGTTGTTTGGCTGGCAAACCTATCATGTTTTGAGAACGGGGAGCAATTAAACAGAATGCATATTCCTTGCATTTCTAGCTTTAAGGCAAAAACTGGGGTTTTTTTTTTTGTTCCTGTCTGAGAGTTGAGGTATGGCTGGGCCTCTAAGATCAAGCCCTAAAGACAGAAACTCGGAGGGGACGGGTGGGGGGGGGAATCTTTAAGTGCTTTTTTTAAAAATATATTTTTCCCACAGGAAACTTCCATCAGGGTAGTCTTTCGCCTAAGGTGAATTCAGTATCTGTCATTAAAAATTATTGCTGTCAACCGTAATGCTTCAGAGAGCAAGGAAAGGGAAATGGGAGGGGCCTGGGTTTAGGCGGGGCAGAGTGGTCCAGAGGTGGGTTTGGAAGGGAGATTACACTTTTCGGGCAGGGCAGAAGCGAAATTCCTCCCTGCATTTACCTGAACGTTCTCATTCAATGTCATTGAAGCAAAATCTTCTAATCAATCTCTGATCAGGGCGGGATTCTTTCCAGGATACAGTTAGTAAAAAAAATCAGTGCTGGCAAAAAAAAAGGTCTGCAGACTTTACTTATTTAATTGTCAAATAGATATGCCGCTCATTTCACATTTCGAGGTGACTTTTAGAATTTTAGAATATTCTTTATTGGCCAAGTGTGATTGGACAGACAAGGAATTTGTCTCCGGTGCATAAACTCTCAGTGTACATACAAACAACAAAGTGATAAATCATAGATCGTAAATCATAAGATACGATTATAAATCATAAGATACAAACAGCAAGTGATAGAAGTAGTAGGAAAGGTGAGAGGATGAGAAAGATGAGACGGATAAGAGCAATACAGCCCTACTACATGGGTAAATTTCTTTGTGCATAAGACAGTCCTGTGGGAATTAGGTGTTTAACAGGGTGATGGCATGGGAGAAAAAACTGTCTTGTGTCTAGCTATTCTCCAAAGCACCTGAGGTAGTGGTGAGATTCATTTTTTTTACTACCAGTTCTGTGGGTGTGGCTTGGTGGGCGTGGCTTGGCTGGTGGGTGTGGCTTGGTGGGCGTGGCAGGAGAAGGATACTGCAAAATCTCCATTCCCTCCCCACTCCAGGGGAAGGATACTGCAAAATCCCCATACCCTCCCCGTTCCAGGGGAAGGATACTGCAAAATCCCCATTCCCTCCCCACTCCAGGGGAAGGATACTGCAAAATCTCCAGAACTGGTCAGAACCTGCTGAAACCCACCTCTGATGAGGGTAGGACAAGAAGCAATGGTGGAAAAAAATCAAGGAGAGAAGCAACTTAGAACTAAGGAGAAATTTCCTGACAGTGAGAACATTTAATCTGTGGAACAGCTTGCCTCCAGAAGTTGTGAATTCTCCAACACTGGAAGTTTTTAAGAAGATATTGGATAACAATTTGTCTGAAGTGGTGTAGTGTTTCCTGCCTAAGCAGGGGGTTGGATTAGAAGACCTCCAAGGTCCCTTCCAACTCTGTTATTCTATTCTAGTTGTTTTGGCATGCAACCTTTCGGAGCTTTATCTATTATTTTATTTAATTATTATTTTATTTATTCACATTTGCACATTGCCACGAAGTGACTTCAAGAGCTTGCCTTGCTGAACCGCCTCTTGACTTGGGATCCTTTCTAACCAAGGGCAGGATCTAAATTCCTGTGTAAATCTATGTCATTGTTAAGAAGATAATGTAAATAAACAAAGCCAGCAGTCATTTGGGGTGCTCCTCTATCCCACCCTTGCTGAGCACACAGGCTGAACTTTGGGATTAAATTTTGTGAGCGTGCATCGGATGGGCAGGTGGAATATCTGACTTGAAATTTTATTTGGGGGGAGGGATTAAGCTTTATCCATCAGACCTAAAATGGAGCTTTCCCACAGGCAAGTCTTATGACTGGGAGACTAGTGCTTGTGTAACGATTTCCCACAAATGTGGAACCACAATCTAATCAGAGAAATTGAGCCATAGCCAGTTGCCTAGTCACTAGTCAGATTACCCCCTACACACACACACACACGCATGCGCAGAAGCAAAATCGCCCGAAAATCACCGGGAAAAAATGGCGATGTGCCGGGTGGACCGGCAGAGAGGGCTCCGGAGCGGTTGCGAAATCCACCGCTCCCTGCCGGCAGCTCCGGCAGGAACCCACCTCTGATGCATATGCAGCTAGACTTTACCAGATTGAGTTGTGTGAAACTGTTTATTTCAATACAATAAAATATTTCTTTCTTTCTTTCTTTCTTTCTTTATTTTGTGAGATTTATATACCGCCTCACAGTGCAAGCACTCTGTAAGCAGTTTACACCAGTAAGCAATGTATATTTATATTGCCCCCAACAATCTGGGTCCTCATTTTACCTACCTTGGAAGGATGGAAGGCTGAGTCAACCTTGAGCCGGTGAGATTTGAACCGCTGACCTGCGGATCAGTGTCAGCTAAAGTGGCCTGCAGTACTGCCTCTAACCGCTACGCCACCTCAGCTCTTATTATATACAAAATATAATATACAAAATATACAAAAGGAAGAGGGGCAATCCAATGGGGGGGGGGAGCTATCTTTTAGCTGTACTGTATATATGTATGAAAAAAGGCATGTGTTTCAAATATAGGTAGTCCTCGACTTATGGCCACAATTGGGACCAGAATTTCCATTACTAAGCAAGGCGGTTGTTAAATGAGTCACCCCCAATTATATGAAGGCTTTTTTTGCCATGGTTGTTAAGTGAATCACTGTAGTTCTTAAACCTATCCCTAACCAGGCTAGAAACCAGGAGTGTGTGAGTTCTAGTTCAGCCCAAACCACCTCACAAGGCTGTTGTTTTGAGGAAAATATTAGGAGTAAGGAGTATGAGGTATGTCCATCACCTTGAGTTATTTTTAAAGTAATAAAGGTGGGATATAGAAAAAAAATCCTTTAAAAATGTCTCTCTCTGTGTGTGCATAGTTTTTTTTAAGCACACAATCCATTTGCAGCTCCATCTTCTCCGGCCAAAATCCTCTCTCCTTTACAGATCAGCTCCACCAGTTGCTTAAGCTCCCATGATGGCAGGAGATTTGGAACATGTGAATCATGATGGAATTGGTGGAGTTGACAAAATTGAGCGTTCTCATTAAAGAGAAGAAATTATCTAGTTTAGTTTCCATCTGGAAACCACTTCTGGACTTTGTACTCGAAACCACACAAAAAAATTGATTTTAGATTTTGACGATTATAATGACTTTGTTGTTATAGAAATGGCTCGAAATATTTACAAAACATAAATCAAAAGGTTGGGGCTGTAACTTTCTTTTTGTATCCTATTGCACTGAAAATATGATGTCGTAAAATCAAAGACGCTTTTTTCTTTCTGTTTTTTCTTTCTATTTCTTCCTGCCCTTCTCTTCTCTTTAACTTTCTCGATTTTATTTCTATTTTTACTTTACTTTACCTTGTAAAAAGCTGCAGGAAAAAAACACTAGGATGATGATGAAGTTTTTTATTAAACTGATGGGGGGGGAGCAGGGGTGGGTTCCTAATTTTTTTTACTACCACTCTGTGGGCGTGGCTTATTTTGTGGGTGTGGCTTGCCGGCCATGTGACTGGGTGGGCGGGGCTTGCCGGTCATATATTAGTTATTTCAGAGAGATGTTACTACTATTTTTGCTATTTTATAGCTTACATGAAAAGCTTTGCATACAAAGTGCGTGTTACACCATGGCAACACAGCAACCTTTATATGCAGAAAATGCTATAGTTAAAAGACACGCAAGTCTCATACAGCATTTTTGGTTTCAGTCATGGATTCCTTAGACGAAAATATTGAGGACTGTCAAAAGAACAGTATCTTTTAACAGTCCTCAATGTTTTCGTCTAAAGAATAATAGTATAAAACTGTATAAAATTAACAGTATAAAAGGTTAAGCTTTCAGAAAACGCCCACTTTGGGAAGCTTTAGGCAAAAGCGAAGGAAAAGTGTCAAATGCGAGCTTCTTATTATTTTCAAGCGAAGGGACGGGGAAAGACTTAATTGTCAGGTTTCTGGGCATGCGAAGAAGAAATTTTTTTTTTATTAAAAAATTTTTTTTAAAAAAAATGGTGGCACCCAGGCACTGGCAACAGACCACACCGGTACTGTGACGTCACCAGCGGGCCACTACCGGTGCTATAGAGTGAACCGCACCGGTAGGAACCCACCACTGTGGGGGAGTGGCAGGAGAGTTGCCAAGGCTTCTTCATCTTCCTAGCGTTTTCCTGCAGGTCCACGGTCTGCTTTTGTCTGAAGTGGGGGGGTTGGACTAGAAGACCTCCAAGGTCCCTTCCAACTCTGTTGTTGTTGTTGTTGTTGTTGTTGTTGTTGTTGTTGTTGTTGTTATTAACACAAAAATCAGTAATACATAGCAAACGAGATTTATATGCTGGATTTCGTATCACTATATCACAAGTCGAACACTTCCCAAGCGTCTAGGACTGTGTGATGTATTTTCATATGATGCGCGCAGATCCAAGCAGGGTGGCCTTTTGCAACTGACAGATCGTGATTTTGTCAATGTTTATTGTTTTCAAGTGCCGGCTAAGATCTTTTGGCACAGCACCCAGTGTGCCGATTACCACTGAGACCACCTGTACTGATTTATGCCAGAGGCGTTGTAATTCGATTTTAAGATCCTGATATCGGTTAAGTTTTTCTTGTTGTTTTTCATCAATTTGGCTGTCGCCTGGTATGGCGACATCAATGATCCACACTTTTTTCTTTTCCACAATCGTGAGGTCCGGTGTATTATGTCCCAAAACCTTGTCAGTTCTGAATTCGAAAGTCCGAAAGTATTTTGGCATGTTTGTTTTCAACCACATTTTGTCAGGTTTATGATCCCACCAGTTCTTTACCACTGGTAGGTGGTAGTTGTGGCACATTATTATTATTATTATTATTATTATTATTATTATTATTATTATTATTATTATTATTATTATTATTATTATTATTATTATTATTATTATTATTATTATTATTATTATTATTATTATTATTATTATTACCGAGTCCAACTGTACGATTTCCATGTGTGTGTGTTTTAACGTGGGTCCTTCCACCTTTGCTTTACTTCCGCTGGGGGCGTTTGCCACAAAATAGCACAAATGGCTTTCTCACAACAACCCAAACCCAACCCAACCCAAACAAGCAGAGTTTTAATTAACCACTTGTTACAACAGGGCCTTCGGAAAAGGCCGGAGGAAGAGCTGCACAGTTAGTTGTGGAGATGTTAGTAGTAATTAGGAGACCTTGGTAATTACAGCATCTGCTCACGTGGGTCAGGACACTCTGTTGCTTAAGAGAAAAATCGCAACAACGCCTGTGTTATCCCGGCAACCTTGCTTCATGTCAGAGGGATGGGCCTCTTCAGCCTGCAGGCTAGTTAAACATATGATCTGCTTCCTCCTTCGAAGCGTGGATAGCTGGAGAATGCGGCGTCCTCCTCTGATAAAAAAGCGAGGCTGCTTCTGAAAAACAACCCTGACTCGGCCTCATGACACACATCCAAATATGTTCAGCATCTAAAGCAGAGGTCCCTGCTGGCTCAGGAATTCTGGGAGTTGAAGTCTCCAGGTCATAAAAGGACCATAGTTCCCCACCCCTGATAAAGGAACTTTTGCCCTGGTTTGGCTCATCAGCTAAATGCTTGCTCGACACTTCCCATCGCCAGCATCCTGAGGATACAAATGATCATCGAGCTCTCTCTCTGTCTCTCTCTTTCTCTCTGTCTCCCTTTCTCTCTATGTCTCTCTCTCTCTCTCCCTATCTCTCTCTGTCTCTCTCTCTGTCTCTCTTCTTTCTTTCTTTCTTTCTTTCTTTCTTTCTTTCTTTCTTTCTTTCTCTCTCTCTCTCTCTTTCTGCCTCTCTCTCTCTTTCTCTCTCTCTCTCTCTGTCTCTCTTTCCCTCTGTCTGTCTCTCTCTCTCTCTCTCTCTCTCTTTCTCTCTCTCTCTCTGTCTCTCTTGCTCTCTGTCTCTCTTTCTCTCTCTCTCTCTCTCTCTCTCTCTCTCTCTCTCTATCACTGTCTCTCTCTCACTCTTTCTCTCTTTCTCTCTCTGTCTCTGTCTGTCTGTCTGTCTGTCTCTCTCTGTCTCTCTCTCTCTCTGTCTCTGTCTCTGTCTCTGTCTCTGTCTCTGTCTCTGTCTCTGTCTCTGTCTCTGTCTCTGTCTCTGTCTCTGTCTCTGTCTCTGTCTCTGTCTCTGTCTCTCTCTCTCTCTCTCTGTGTGTGTGTGTGTGTGTGTGTGTGTGTGTGTGTGTGTGTGTGTGTGTGTGTGTGTGTGTGTAGAGCCTGGCTTCTTGTAATCTTCTAGATCTTCCCACCATCGGACGTTCCCCGCATTCGAGTATTACGAAAGAGGAAGAAAATTTTCTCTTTCTCCACCTTTGGCATAGCAGAGATTTTTTGAAACCTATTTCTATTCTGTCTAAACCGTCCTTTTCATCGGCTGTGGTCATATCACACATTCAGATCCCTGCAACTGCATACATACAGCCTGCTAAGCCTGGTTATTTTTAGCCTAAGTTAGCTGTTTGTTGAGTGTGTGTGTTATGTGAATTCAACAGATTTATGGTTCCATGTTGTATCGTAACAAACTATGATTATGTGTCATGCATAGCGAAGATGTTAGATTGGCACTGAGAAACTCAGATTCAGCTTGTCCTACTGCTATATAATGACTTTGGGGCACTTACTCCCTTGCCAATAAATATAGATATGCACAGGTAAGTCCTGAAGTTACAACAGTTTGTTTAGTGACCGCTCAAATGTACAAAGGCACTGGAAAAAGTGACTTATGACTGCTTTTCACACTTATGACCATTGCAGCATTCCCATGGTCATGTGATCAAAATTCAGATGCTTGGCAACTAGTTCATGTTTATGATGGTTGCAATGTCCCAGAATCATGTGGTCCCAGGGTCATGTGATCACCTTTTGCAACCGTCGGACAAGCAAGGTCAATGGGGACCCAGATTCACTTAACGACTAAATTAACAACTGCCGTGATTCACTTAACTGTGGCAAGAAAGGTCATAAAATGAAGCAAAACTCACTTAAGAATTGTGTCACTTAGCGACAGAAATTTTGGGCTCAGTTGTAGTCGTAGGTTGAGAACTACTTGCATGGGTGGGCTGCTGGAGGTTCGCAGGGGTTCGGGAGAACCTCTAGCTAAGATTCTGTGCAGTTCGGAGAACCCCCAAATCCCACTCCTGGCTGGCCCCGCCCACCCCTTCCCTCCCAGGAGTCCCCACGCAGCCCGTTTTGGTTGCAGGTAAGTGCAGGGCACACGGGGAGGCTTGGGGAGGGCAAAAAACGGGCCTACCAGAAGTCCAGAGGGCCTCCCCAGGCCGTTTCACCCTCCCGGAGGCTCAACAAAAGCCTCCGAGACCCAGGGAGGGCAAAAACGCCTCCCCTGTGGTGCAGGAGGCCGACTAGGCCACGCCCACCATGGCCATGTCCACCCAGCAAGCGGGCAGAGAACTCCTTGCTAAAATTTTTGAAGCCCACTCCTGACTTCTTGTATAGACAGGAAGACTGATTTCATTAGAAAGTAACTTTCTAACTTTAAAGAGACCCAGATCCTAATGCCCCTCAGCCGTGGAAACTCACTGGGTGACATTTGTCCAGTATTTCTCTCAGCTTAGCCTACCTCATAGGCTTGTTATGGGTGGAAAAATTGGAGGAGAAAATATTATATATAGGTAATCCTCAACGTCAGGGGTGGGTTCTAAATTACCTCGCTACTGGTTCGCTTCTTCCCGCGCCACGTGGGCGCGCCTCGTGGGCATACACCCAGCATGTGCGTGCGCGCATGCACAGTCCTGAAAAATCCAGGGGGGGGAGCTGAAAACAAGATGGCGACCACATGCACAGTGCCGGAAACTCGGCTGCTGCGCATGCTCAGAAGAAGAAAAAATTCAAAAAAAGAAAGAAAAAAAGAAAGAAAAAAAGCCAAAAAAAAGCCAAAAAAGCCAAAAAAAAGCGCCAAAAACAAGATGGCGACCGCATGCACAGTGCCTGAAACTTGGCTTCTGCGCATGCTCAGAAGAAAAAAAATTCAAAAAAAATTCAAAAAAAGATGGTGGCACCCACGGACCGGCACCAACTGAACCGGGTCGGTGACATCATTGTGATGTCACCAGTAGGTTGCTATCGGTTCGGGCAAACCAGTCCGAACCGGGAGGAATCCACCCCTGCTCAACATACAATCCCAATTGGGACCAGAATTTCCCTTGCTAAGTGAGTTGTGCCTGATTTTACAATTTTTTGTTATTAAATATATAATGCAATTGTTATATGAATCTTGCTTCCCTCATTGACTTTGCTTGTTGATAATTGGCTAGGAAGGTCACAAAAGGTGATTACACAACCCCACAATGCTGCAACTGTCATAAAGTCAGCAACAGAGTAATCAATGCCTGGAATGCACTACCTGACTCTGGGGTTTCTTCCACAGACCCCAAAAACTTTAACCTTAGACTGTCTACAGTCGACCTCACCCCATTCCTTAAGAGGTCTGTAAGGGGCGTGCATAAGCGCACCATCGTGCCTACCATCCCTCCATCTTGCTCTATGATGTATCTTGTAATGTAATGTAAGCTTTGCTGGCTGAGGAATTCTGGAAGTTGAAGTCCACAAGTCTTAAAGTTGCCAAGGTTGGAGATCCCTGCCTAAGCAAATGGCTGTAAGCCAAGGGCTACCTGTATGTCTTGAGCTTGAGCTCCCAAACAAAAGTTAGCATATAAATTTCAACCAAACGAATAAAATAGTGGCAAAATTTGAAACTCAGTTTTGCAAGTCCTGGGAATACAGATGTGATATCTCATTGGGATAAGCCTCCTCAGCTCTGAGGCCTAATGATTCCCTCAGACCTCCTTTGGTGGTTTCTCCATCTCCGGCTGCCAAAACTCAGCAGCGTCTTGACATCCTCCCACCCCAGCCTCAAGACTGTCCACCAGGGATCCCATAATGCAGTGGCCCTCAACCTTATGGGCACTAAGGACCGGTTCTATGGGGGGGAAATTTCCACAGACAGGGAAGGCATGGTTTTGCGCGCTACCTAGAACCGTCGCATGCGCAGATAATGCTTCGCTTGCTTACATTTATTTATTTATTTATTTATTTATTTATTTATTTATTTATTTAATTATTTATTTAATTATTTAATTATGACTTTAAATAAATAAATTAAAGTTAAAACTGTAACTTTGTTGCTTGTATCCTTACAATTTATATTGACTGGTTCCTAATATGATTTGATTGCTTATTTGTACCCGAACTATCATTAAGTGTTGCACCTTATGATTCTTGACAAACGTATCTTTTCTTTTATGTTCACTGAGAGCATATGCACCAAGACAAATTCCTTGTGTGTCCAATCACACTTGGCCAATTAAAAATTCTATTCTATTCTATTCTATTCTATTCTATTCTATTCTATTCTATTCTATTCTATTCTATTCTATTCTATTCTATTCTATTCTTTTTCTTTCTTTCTTTCTTTCTTTCTTTCTTTCTTTCTTTCTTTCTTTCTTTCTTTCTTTCTTTATTTGTCAAGCATGTATAAGATAACAGATATAACTATAAACATGATTATGAATACAGGAAATAGATACAAATAAATGGGGGACAATAGGACAGGGACGGTAGGCACATTGGTGCACTTATGCACGCTCCTTACAGATGTCTTAGGAATGGGGTGAGGTCAACAGTAGACAGTCTAAGGTTAAAATTATGTGGGTTTGGGGATGAAACCACAGAGTCAGGTAGTGCATTCCAGGCATTGGCCACTCTGTTGCTGAAGTCGTATTTTCTGCAATCGAGTTTGTAGCGGTTTACTTTAAGTTTGTATCTATTGTGTACTCATGTATTATTGCGGTTGAAGCTGAAGTAGTCATTGACAGGTAGAACATTGTAGTAAATAATTTTATGTACTACGCTTAGGTCAGACCGAAGACGGCGTAGTTCTAAGTTGTCTAAGCCCAAAATTTCAAGTCTGGTGGTATAAGGTATTCTGTTGTGAGCAGAGGAGTGGAGGAGTCTTCGCATGAAATATCTCTGGACTCACTCAATTGTATTAATTTCCGATATGCAGTCCGGGTTCCAGACAGATCACCTGTATCCGAGAATTGGTCTAGCAAATGTTTTTATATGCCCTAGTTTGCAATACAGTATTACCGGGGAAAATGACCTGGTTCCTAACAGATCGTGAACTGGTTCTGACCTCCGGCCCAGGGCTTGGGGGACCCCTGCCATAACGTGTTTCACCGGTCAAGGAGTAATGCCCTACTCCTGTTCCAGCCGGTGGTAGAGCAGGGTGGATTTTTCTCCAGCCAAGAAGGTGCAGTTGCTAGCAAAAACCAGAGAAGGTAGGATGTTGTAAACCTTACTTCCCACCTTATGCAAAAACCTCCAGTAACCCTGGCTTTATGCAGATGTTGCCAGTTTCACCCAATGCGATAACGAATGCAATCAAGAACATCCCCCTCCTCCCAGCCCCTAGGTGAATCTCCCGAATCTCCTGTTGTCAAAACAATCTATAGCAGCCAGCAAAAGGAGGTGATAAGAGCAAAGGAGGCGCTGCTTTATCGCACTCCTGCAGCTAAGATGCTATCCATCTCCTGTTGGCCACCTACACACACTTCCATAAGATGACGGTAGCCTCCCTTCTGCCTAACCGAGTCAGGGCATAATTAAGAAATGCTTGGGGAAAGAAGACACCGTCTCTCTCCAGGGCTTGGCTGCCAGGCGTTTGGTAATCCTTCCGCTTTTTGCGATAGTGGCGAGGAATTTCGCCAACGTTATGCCTCCTGTGCCATCTTTGCATACTCCAGAAAAACACGGGCCTGACTGGAGGAAGACAGGCGGGCTGGTTTTGTGGGCTAGATGAAGCACTATCTGGGGCAAAGCTTCTCTGGAAGGATGGACAGGGGTGGGATTGAAAATTTTTAGCAACCGGTTCTCTGCCCAGTTGCTGGGTGGGTGTGACCATGGGGGCGTGGCCTACTCGGCCTCCTGTACGATGTGGGGGGCATTTTCACCCTCCCGGGGCTCCGGAGGCTTTTATTGAGCCTCTGGGAGGGTGAAAACGGCCTCCCCCGGGCTCCGGAGGCCCTCCGGAGGACGGAAATGGGCCCGTTTCTGGACTTCTAGTACTTCTGGTAGGTCCGTTTTTTTTCCCTCCCAGAGCCTCCACACAGGCCCTGCACTTACCTGGCATCCAAAACGGGCCCTGTGGAGACTCCTGGAAGGGGCAGGGCATGGTGGGCGGGGTCTGTTGCAACTACCGGTTCGGCGAACCAGATGTAAAATTAACATCCAGTTCGCCCGAACCGGTCAGAACCGGCTGAATCCCATCCCTATTTTTTTCAATTTCGATTCATTTGGGATCATACCACCTGCCTATCTCAGAGGCCTCCAGAAGGACACAACACTTCTACGTTCAGTCCTTTTAGAGCACTGCTTTTCAAAGCTGGCACCTTTAAGACGTGTGGACTTCAGTTCCCAGAATTCCCAGTTAGCATGCTTTAAGATGGGTAGACCAACTCCCAGAATTCCTCAGCCAGCATGTGGAGGTTAGGGAATTCTGGGAGTTGAAGTGCTCATCTCAAAGGTGCCAAGTTTGAAAAACACTGTTCTATAATGTCTTTTCTAAAGCCACCTTTTAATAATAATAATTTTATTGTCACTGTACGTATATACACAGTACATTCATACAACGAAATTCACATAACGCTTCAAGATCAGTCCCAACACACATAGCAATCCCTAAAACATGCCCCACCCACCACAAATTCCCCACCCTGAACCAGTGGTGGGTTCCTACCAGTGCGGTCCACTCTATAGCACCGGTAGCGGCCTGCTGGTGACGTCACAGTACCGGTGCAGTCAGTTGCCGGTGCTTGGGTGCCGCCATTTCTTTAAAAAAAAATATATTTTTTAAAAATTTTCTTTTGTGCATGCCCAGAAGCCGAGCTTCCGGCACTGCGCATGCGCTGCCTTCCTACCCCACAGTGAGTCCAAGCAGGGGAGGATGGCTGAGGGAGCGCATGAGACGCTGAAAGAACGGGCGGCAGGAGCTCCATTCTCCTCCCTTCAGCAGTCAAAGAAGCCACAAACGCGCAGTGATGATCCCAGGCATTTTCGCACGTTCGAGGCTTCTCGAGCTGCTGAGGGGAGGGGGAACGGGCGGCAGGACCTATCTCAGTTCCCCTCCCTTCAGCAGTCTGAGAAGCCACGCCCACCCGGTCACATGGCTGGCAAGCCACACCCACAAAATAAGCCACGCCCACAGAGTGGTAGTAAAAAAATTAGGAACCCGCCCCTGCCCTGAACCACCCAAACATCCATACAGCAGACCAAGTAATACTATCCAACAGCTCACTGATGGTGACCTAGGTAAGGGCCAATTTTCAAGCCATGTCGGGACTGCTTTTATTGTAAAACTATAATAGCAAACTCTTGCAAGTCTCAATGTGCTTCCCTATTCCTTTATATCATATTATATAAAGAAGGAGCTTGTCTGAGACGTTTTTTCAAGTTACTTTCTTGATCTGGGCTCAAGCCCTCTCTTCTCTGTTGCCTTGAAATGGCAAACTTCTGAATTTAAAAAAACTTTTACGTAGTTGGTTTGTTTTCCTCTTCCATCCTCTTGGTTTTTTTTCTTTTTCTTTTGAAAAGTTTCTTTTAAAGTATAATCCTGTAGGTGCATTCTGCCATTTTTTTAAAAAAATGATCAACTATGTTGCCCTCAAAACATTTTTGCCTAAGGAATGAATTAGAGATGTTTAAAATACATAAATACTTTAAAACACATACACATTTGGAATATCTAACCACCCATCCTGTTTACCGTGGAAGTGAAAATTATGACAAGTGAAACTGCTCCCTCTTATTGTCAAGTGAAACAAATATGCATATGTGTGGGTATGGAGGGAGGCAATTACCAACTTATCAAATCGTGAATTCTTAATAAATAAGGAAATTAACGAGGAACAGGTTTTCGTGTATTTATTTGAAGCATTCCTTCTGAGATGTTGCTCTTTGTTGGAGATAATAACTAGATCTAACTGAACTGCCAAGTCCTCTATCATTCAACGGATTTGCAGCAATGAACCATGTCTGCTTACATTGTGGTTAGACTACTGCAGCGTGTTCTTTGTGGGCCTACCCTAGAAGGCGATCCTGAAACTTATAGTGATACAAAATATGGCAGGGAGGCTTCTAAAGGGAGTAAAACTTTAGTGTTGTGTCATGCCTGTAATGGCCTGTGCGAATAACCTTGGGAGGAAGAAGAGCCACAGTTTAGTCAACCATCATGGAAAAGGTGTCTTAGCCCACATGAGGAAAAGGGGAGTGGGACGCAGCTCAGAAGGGACCCTCCCTAGTTTTCTGGAAAGTAAAAGTAAAGGAGGGGAAAGTGTTTTCAGATATGTAAGAGTCCGCTACTGTAACCTTACAATAAAGGTAGCCTCAGTCTTACGATTTGTGCATCTTGTCTGGTCTACCTCAAAGGGTTAACAATGCCCCTGGGAAAAGATTTTCATTGGTTGCACATTTAATGTCAAAAGTAGAAGTCTTAAATGGTTGTGGTTTCAACTATTTGCTGCTCTTGGTGAAAACCTGTTCTGGCACTAATATCAGACACTAACATATCAGACATTAACACAATGGAGAATGTCCAGAGATACTTCACAAGAAGAGTATTACATTCCTCTGTTCACAACAGAATACCTTATGAAACCAGACTTGAAATTTTAGGACTTGAAAATTAGATCTAAGCCGCTTTCGATCAAACCTAAGTGTAGCTCACAAAATTATCCGCCACAATGTCCTACCTGTTAACAACTACTTCAGCTTCAACCGCAATAATACAAGAGCTCACAACAGATACAAACTTAATGTAAACCGCTCCAAACTTGATTGCAAAAAATTCGACTTCAACAACAGAGTGGTCAATGCCTGGAATACTTTACCTGAGTCAGTAGTTTCTGCCCCAAACCCCCAAAACTTTAACCTTAGATTATCTACCATCGACCTCACCCCATTCCAAAAAGGTCAGTAAGGGGCATGCATAAGCGCACATTCCAGAAGTGGGTTCCTGCCGGAGCTGCCCAGTACACGGCTCCGGTAGGGAGCGGCAGATTTTGCAACCGCTCCGGAGCCCTCTCTGCCAGTCCACCCAGAGTGTCGACATTTGTTTTTGGTGATTTTCGGGCGATTCTGCTTCTGCGCATGCGTGGAAGCAAAATTGCGCTGAAATCTTGCGCGTGCACATCCCCTCATGAGATTTTGGCACACTTTTGCTTCCACGCATGCGCAGAAGCAAAATTGTGTGAGGGGGTGCCCGCGCGCACGTAGCGAGCGCACCCCTCCAAAGTGTGAAGATGCGCGCACATGGCTCTGGCAGCGAGGTAAGTGAGCAACCCGCCTACAAACATTCGTGCCTACCGTTCCTGTCCTAATGTACCCATATAATCATACCTCTTATACTCTTATTCATGCTTGTACTATTTTATATATATATATATATATATATATATATATATATATATATATATATATATATATATATATATATATATATATATATATATATATATATATATATATATATATATATATATATATATATATATGTTTATTCTGTCGAGTCTCCCTTTATTTTCATTTATCAGCAAAAAATGTTACATATATATATATATATATATATATATATATATATATATATATATATATATATATATATATATATATATATATATATATATATATATATATATATATATGTATGTATGTATATATATATGTATATGTGTACATATATATACCGTGTTTCCCCGAAAATAAGACAGGGGCTTATATTTTTTTGACCCCCAAAAAATGCCCCTGGCCTTATTTTCGGGGATGGCTTATTATTTTTGGGGTGCAGGCAGGCCGTGACGCATCACTTACTGAAGTTCGGCAGCTCCGTGGTCTCTCGGCTAATCTGTTTAGGGGGAAAAAAATCTTGCATAGTGCAGAAACTCTTCTCGCGAGAATTAGCAAGTTCTCGAAGCGAGAAGAGTTTCTGCACTATGCAAGATTTTTTTCCCTAGCCGAGGGAAACCCCAGAGCTGTCAAACTCCAGTAAGTGGTGAGTTTTGCGGTTGGGCGGAGTTTGGAGCTTTGGGGCGAAGGATGGGGCGGGGCGGGGCGGTGAGCGAGCAACCGATGTAGCAGCGGAAGGCAGAGCAGAAGGGGCAGCAGGCTTACCTTAGGGAAAGCGGGCGGCGGGTGGAAGACAAAGCCAGGGCAGGCAATGCTGAGTCCGGCTTAGCCGGGCAGAGACGCGGGGCTCTGCACCTTGGTCCTCCCCTGCATCACCAAGAGGCCGGATCCCCAAGATCCCAGCAGGGACGAGCTCCCCAAATCCTCTGGCCTGCATAAAGAGGCACCGCACGGCCCCGCAAGAGCCCCCCGGAGGGTCTGCAGAGAAGCGACCCCCGCCGGTGGGGATCAGATGGCCCGCTTGGCTGGGATCTGCCGCCGCCTCCCTCGCTCACCCACCTGCCCGCCCGTTCGGATCTGCCTTCCGCCGCTTCCCTCGCTTGCTCACCCGCCTCCCTCGCTCACCCGCTGCCTCCTTCGCTCACCCACCTGCCCGCCCGTTCGGATCTGCCTTCCGCCGCCTCCCTCGCTTGCTCACCCACCTCCCTCGCTCACCCGCTGCCTCCTTCGCTCACCCACCTGCCCGCCCGTTCGGATCTGCCTTCCGCCGCCTCCCTCGCTTGCTCACCCGCCTCCCTCGCTCACCCGCCTGCCCGCCCGTTCGGATCTGCCTTCCGCCGCTGCCTCGCTTGCTCACCCGCCTCCCTCGCTCACCCGCTGCCTCCTTCGCTCACCCACCTGCCCGCCCGTTCGGATCTGCCTTCCGCCGCCTCCCTCGCTTGCTCACCCGCCTCCCTCGCTCACCTGCTGCCTCCTTCGCTCACCCACCTGCCCGCCCGTTCGGATCTGCCTTCCGCCGCCTCCCTCGCTTGCTCACCCGCCTCCCTCGCTCACCCGCTGCCTCCTTCGCTCACCCACCTGCCCGCCCGTTCGGATCTGCCTTCCGCCGCCTCCCTCGCTTGCTCACCCGCCTCCCTCGCTCACCCGCTGCCTCCTTCGCTCACCCACCTGCCCGCCCGTTCGGATCTGCCTTCCGCCGCCTCCCTCGCTTGCTCACCCGCCTCCCTCGCTCACCCGCTGCCTCCTTCGCTCACCTGCCTTCTGCCGCCGCCTCCCTCGCTTGGATTAGCCGAGCCTTTTGGCACACGCCCGGAGTTTGGCAGCCCCGTGATCTCTGCTATTCTGTTTAGGAAAAAAAACTTGCATAGTGCAGAAACTCTTCTTGCTGCGAGAAGTTGTTAATTGCTCGCCTCTCGAGAAGAGTTTCTGTAGTATACAAGGTTTTTTTCCTAAACAGAATAGCTGAGACACCGCGGAGCTGTCAAACTCCAGTAAGTGGCGTGTCTCGTGGTGGGGTGGAGTTTGGGGGTTTCGGGTGGGGGTGGGGCGGCCTGTGCCGGTGAGCAAGCGAGGCAGCGGCGGAAGGCAGATCCGAACGGGCAGGCAGGTGGGTGAGGGAGGGAGGCGGCGGGTGAGCGAGGGAGGCGGGTGAGCAAGCGAGGGAGGCGGCGGAAGGCAGATCCGAACGGGCGGGCAGGTGGGTGAGCGAGGGAAGCGGCGGGTGAGCGAGGGAGGCGGGTGAGCAAGCGAGGCAGCGGCGGAAGGCAGATCCGAATGGGCGGGCAGGTGGGTGAGCGAGGGAGGCGGCGGGTGAGCGAGGGAGGCGGGTGAGCAAGCGAGGGAGGCGGCGGAAGGCAGATCCGAACGGGCGGGCAGGTGGGTGAGCGAGGGAGGCGGGTGAGCAAGCGAGGGAGGCGGCGGAAGGCAGATCCGAACGGGCGGGCAGGTGGGTGAGCGAAGGAGGCGGGTGAGCAAGCGAGGGAGGCGGCGGAAGGCAGATCCGAACGGGCGGGCAGGTGGGTGAGCGAGGGAGGCGGCGGCAGAAGGCAGGTGAGCGAGGGAGGCGGCTCAAGCCCTGCACTTGTGGGCTCACTGTACCCGACCGGCCTCGGAGACAGGAGACAGCCCCTCTGCCAAGAGAGAGGGGGCATGTTTAGAAAAGACAAGCGTGTGCACGGCTGCTTCTGCTGCTGAGCCCGGTTGGAAGTTTGGCTTCTAGCCGGGCTCAGGCGAGGAACCGGTGGCTGTTTGCAGGGGATTCCAATGCCACTCTTTTGGCCGGGAGAGAGAGAGAGAGTGTGCCACCGCAAAAAGAGCGGCTCCCGGCATGCCCCCCCCTTTCCCCCGGAAGTAGTTGGGGGGGCTTATTATCGGGGCGGGCCTTACTTCAACGCATGTCCCGAAAAGCCCTGTGGGGCTTAGTTTCGGGACAGGTCTTATTTTCGGGGAAACACGGTATATATATATATATATATATATATATATATATATATATATATATATATATATATATATATATATATATATATATATATATATATATATATATATATATATATATATATATATACACACACATATACACACACACACACACACACACACACACACACACAATCATAATTTTACTGTTTATACTTTGCTTTAATCATATATGCTTGACAAAAATAAAAACAAACAACAAACAAAGATTAGAAGGAAATGCCCTCTTGAAAAATCCCAATTTCATTTTTATATCTTTTTAAAATTTTGTTTTCTGTATTTTTCATATTTATCTTCGATCTTTAAAAAAAACATTTCTAATAAAAATAATAAATAAATAAATAACTCCCACTTTCCTTAATGGGAACCATGCCGAAGAGCACAATCTTCCATTTGCTCTCAAGCTATGGAGCACAACTCCTCTGGAATTGCACTTATATCCCTTACTTTTGTCTGCAGAAAGCAGTGGAGGCTTCCTCGCCAGGATCTGCAGGGCAGTAGAAGGGCAAAAAAGTCAAAATGGGGCAGGCATCCACCCAATCAAACTCCCAACCCTTTAGAGGTGTGTTGGGATGCAGGTGGTGCAGTGGTTAAATGTTGCGACTGCAGGCTGACTGCTAGTTCAGCAGTTCAGCTGTTCAAATCTCACCAGGCTCAAGGTTGACTCAGCCTTCCATCCTTCCGAGGTCGGTAAAATGAGGACCCAGATTGTTGGGGGCAATATGCTGAACTCTGTAAACCGCCTGGAGAGGGCTGTAAAGCACTATGAAGTGGTATATAAGTAAAGTGCTATTGCTATTGCTATAAGAAAAAGCAGGTTTTTGATCAACACAATATACCGACCCCCCAATTCCAAGAGATACCTTTGCTTCCTCTTCTGTCCAAAGATGTTGAATGACAACATCTGGATGACAACATTAGTGGTTCTTTATATTTGAAGTTTGATACCATCTTGTCTTGGTGTCTTTCTTAACTACCTTAGGAGACATAGAGCAAAGGTCTTCAAACTTGGCAACTTTAAGACTTGTGGACTTCAACTCTATGAAGGCTATGCTGGCTGGAGAATTCTGGGAGTTGAAGTCCACAAGTCTTAAAGTTGCCAAGTTTGGGGATCCCTGACATAGAGGAATAGACAATTGCAATATGTGCAGAGTCAGTTTGCAGAGGGAGATGGGTGGCATATAAATTTAATAATAACTAAGACAAATTAAAACCCACGAAAGAATAAACACTTAATTGCCAGGATAAGTCACTAGAAATTAAGCCCTCTTCTGGTCTCCCATAAAAATACACCTCCCAACTTCCTTTCCTCCTTTGGACTCAAAGACTAAGGTACAGGGTTGGGGGAAAAAAACTTTACAAAGTGGGACAAATTTGGGCCCACCGAGAACAGGTTGATTCTGGATAAAGCCAGGCAAACTGAATTCTTCTTGCTCTTCTATTCTGTAAGAAGATCTTTCAAGGAGCTTCCTCTTTATCCTGATAGCTCTGGTGAATTTCAATCCAGGAAAGGTAAATCATTTGCATATGGCTTCATTTGTAAGAGAGAGAGAAAAAGCCCCAAAGAAGAAAGGGACGTAGTTTACTAAATGTCACGGGTATTGTTATCTCCTACACATCTGGAAAGCTTAAGGCCGTGACCTGTTCCTTGTTGTCAGGGCACTGAATAAAAGGCTTAAGTTACCAGAAAGCGAATTCCAGATTAATGTTGAGCAAAGCTTTCAAACAGTAAAAAATGGTTCAGCCTTGAAATCAAAGGTTGACTCAGCCTTCCATCCTTCCGAGGTCGGTAAAATGAGGACCCAGATTGTTGGGGGCAATATGTTAAACCGCTTAGAGAGGGCTGTAAAGCACTATGAAGCGGTATATAAGTCTAAGTGCTATTGCTATTGCTAAAGTGGGGGGGGGAATGGATTTCCCTTTGCTAGAGGTCTTGTAGCAGTTGGACAAGTTACTTGTCAAGAAGGTTTAGGGACAAGAATTTATCTAGCTTTGTTTCCATTTGGAAACCACATCTGGATTTTGCACTCGAAACTGGAGGGGTGGAATAAAACTCTAATGTTAAGTTTTAATTATTAGATGGATTTTGTTGTTATAGAAATGGCTTGAAATATTTAGAAAAGTAAGGCAAAAGGTTAAGACTGTGGTTCTTTTTGTCTTCTATGCCACTGAAAAAATTGGAAGTCACTACTTTTTGCCCCTTTCCCTTTTTATATTTTCATTGTTCTTTTCATTTCTTTCTTTCCATCTTTCTTTCTTTCTCAATTTTTGTTTGTATTTATATTTTATCTTGTAATAAGCTTTAATTAAAAATGATTACTATCTTATAATAAGCTTTAACTGTAATTTAAAAAAAATTAAAAATATACCTCCCTTTCTTTTGCAGTGGGTTGGATCAGATGACCTCGGAGATTGGACCAAGATCAGTTAAGTGTATTCACGCAAGGCATTTAAACAGCACATTTAACCACCTCTCTTATGAACCTAGTGATCTCTCTGTCTCTGTATCTCTCTTTCTCTGTCTCTGTGTCTCTCTTTCTCTGTCTCTGTCTCTCTCTTTCTCTGTCTCTGTGTCTCTCTGTCTCTGTCTCTCTCTTTCTCTGTCTCTGTGTCTCTCTGTCTCCCTCTCTCTCTCTGTCTCTGTCTCTCTCTGTCTCTCTGTCTCTCTCTGTCTCTCTGTCTCTCTCTGTCTCTCTCTCTCTCTCTCTCTGTCTCTTTCTGTCTCTGTCTGTCCCTGTCTCTGTCTCTCTCTCTCTCTGTCTCTTTCTGTCTCTGTCTGTCCCTGTCTCTGTCTCTCTCTTTCTCTGTCTCTGTCTCTCTCTCTCTCTGTCTGTCTCTCTCTCTCTCTCAGTCTCTCTCTCTCAGTCTCTGTCTGTCTGTCTGTCTCTTTCTTTCTCTCTCTCTCTCTCTCTCTCTGTCTGTCTCTCTGTCTCTCTCTCTTTCTCTCTCTCTCTCTTTTTCTCTCACTCTCTGCCTTCAGATCAGTCTTTACTTCTAGCAGCTGCCTGGACTAGCAAGGTTTTTCAGAAGTGGTTTACCCTTGACTCCCTCCCAGGGCTTAGAGACAGTGACTGGCCCAAGGTCACCCAACTGGCTTTGTCCCTAAGGCAGGATTAGAACTCACAGTATCCCAGTTTCTAACCTGGTTCCTTCACTATTACACCAAACTGGCTCTCGGTGCTTTAACATGCTAAAGATTTATTTGAGCAGAGGGTTGTCATGTCATGCAAACCGATGCCAGTCGTATAAACGTGTGAACAGAGGCACTGACTCTACTCTTCTAGTATTAGAACTTTTTCAAGGAGCAGGTTTGCTCTTCAGTTTCCATCACTAACAATCTTGATCACTTCCCAGGGATGCGTCTCCCTCTTGTGAACCAGAGATCAGCCTGATGGCAAAAATGAGACCACTTGTATTATACAGACCTCGGGTGACTGTTGAAAGCTCTCTTTGCAGGCAATGAAATGACTTCTTTCACTTACAATATGGAGAAGGAGAAAGAGACGCAAAGGGAGAAATGAAAGAAGGAAAAAGAGAAAGGGTAATGGAGAACGGGTAGTGGAAATTTTGAGTAGTTCGGAGAACCAGTAGCAGAAATTTTGAATAATTCGGAGAACCGGTAGTGGAAATTTGAGTAGTTCGGAGAACTGGTAAATACCACCTCTGACTGGCCCCACCCCCATCTTTTCTCTGCCTTCCGAGTCCCAGCTGATCAGGAGGGAATGGAGATTTTTCAGTATCCTTCCCCTGCCACACCTACCAAGCCATGCCACGCCCACCAAGCCACACCCACAGAACCGGTAGTTAAAAAAATTGAATCCCACCACTGTGAAATATGTAATAGTACCGCTTTATAAAGCTCTGCTAAGACCACACTTAGAATACTGCATCCAGTTTTGGTTCACCCCAATACAAAAAAGATATTGAGATTTTGGAAAGAGTTCAGAGGAGAGCAACGAAGATGATTAGGGTCCTAGAAGCTATATATAACATACGAAGAATGATTTAAGGGACAGGGTATGTCTAGCCTAATGAAAAGGAGGACCAGGGATGACATGATAGCAGTCTTCCAATATTTGAAAGGCTGCCAGAAAGAAGAGGGGGCCAACTTATTTACCAAAGCACCTGTAGGCAGGACAATAAAAACAATGGATGGAAACTAATCAAGGAGAGAAGCAACCTAGAACTAAGGAGAACATTCCTAACAGTGAGAACAATTAATCAGTGGAACAACTTGCCTTCAGAAGTTGTGAGTGCTCCATTACTGGATGCTTTTAAGATGAGGCTGGATAGCCATTCATCAGAAATCGTACAGATCTTCTGTGCGAGCAGGGGGTTGGACTAGATAACCCCAAAGGTCCTTTCCAGCTATTACTGTTACTATGGTGGATTAAACATTGAAGGAGAAGTGTGTCAGTTTATGGTCGCAGAAAATTGGTAGCGCTGGAGGCAAGGTGACTTTCAACTGACATATTTTAGGAAAAGGAACAAGCTTTTGTGAGATGTAGGTTATGCCTTTTTATAAAATGTATTAGTTGGAAAATGAGTTGCCAAACAGGGAATGGTTTAGGTCCGTGGTGGCGAACCTATGGCACGCGTGCCAGAGGTGGCACGCGGAGCCATAGAAGCCGGCACGCGAGGGTTGCCCACCGGCAAACCGGAAGTGCGAAAAAACGCACTTCCGGTTTGCCGGTGTGCTGCTTTTTGCACTCCAGAGGGTTCAGGGAAGCTCCCTGAAGCTCCGGAATGCAAAAAACTACAAAACGGACAAACCGGAAGTGCACTTTTCCGCACTTCTGGTTTGTCCGTTTTGTAGTTTTTTGCATTCCGGAGCTTCAGGGAGCTTCCCTGAACCCTCCGGAGTGCAAAAAACAGCATACCGGCAAACCGGAAGTGCGTTTTTTTCGCACTTCCGGTTTGCCGGGTTTCGTCGTCCCAGGCTCCGGTAAGCCTTTGCGCGGGGGTGGGGGTGTTTGCGCATGCGCAGGGGGCAGCATGAGGGTGTTGTGCGCATGCGTGGGGGGGAAGGGAATGAGTGTGGACACGCAAGCTTGCGTGAGCGCGCCCCCCCCTTTTTGGCACGCGAGCCTAAAAAGGTTCGCCACCACTGGTTTAGGTAATTCTCTTTCATATGTGAATAATGTGAATCTTGGGGGTTTGATGGACCAGCACAATTCTGTTGTGTTCTGGTCTGTCAGCCAAAATTGACACACACACACACCCTCCCACCATCTTACATATCAAAATTGACATGGGAAAAAATCAGCGAGGGATCAGATCTCTTGCAACGTTGATTGGGTGGGCAACCCACTTCCACCCTTTCTCCCCTGAGCGATGCAGCGGCTTTGAAGGCACCCCTCCTTATCACAACAACGGCAGTCCTTTGAAGCTAAACCTCAAGCTTTATTTATTGCCAAAGAAAGAAAAACACACCAGCCGCCTGTGAGTGTGTTCTTCTTCTCTTGATGGGCAAGCCGCAAATATCCAGGCACGAAGGGCTGTTTGCAAAACACATTTCAGATTGGGGCTTGTTCACACTTGTGGTCTAGGGATGCTTTAATCCTTGCTAATTTGCACAACTTAATGAGGTGTGAATTAACCCTTGCTATCTACCCCTCTGAACTTCAAGGAGACTTTGGGCGGCTTCACTCCCACACCTTCTCAGTCATCAGAGATGGACAGATGGAGGCATGTTAGGATTTAAAACAGCATCTATTGTCCGGTTGTTGTTGAACCACCGGCCATGCAAACTCGTGCGTTGTGAGCACACAGCTCAACCGGTTACCGGTTGCCTCGAATTACGTTTGTTTCGTGACTTTTCAAAATTACAACGGCGCTGGAAAAAAGTGACCGTTTTTCACACTTACGACCAGGGGTGGGCTTCAAAAATTTTAGCAAGGGGTTCTTTGCCCGGTTGGGTGGGCATGGCCATGATGGGCATGGGTGGCTCTGATGGTTGATACGGGTTGCTGCCAGCCTCCTAGGTATCAACCAAGTATCTTCTTAAAATATATGATGTTCCGAGTAGCGCAGTTTTTTGCAGTTCTGCTGGTGTTATTGCAGGAAGCTGCAATTTATTGATGTATTTTATAAAATTCTTGGACATGGTACCAAGTGCCCCAATGACAATGGGTACCGCCGTCACATGTTTCATCCATGTTTCATCGTAGTTTCGATGGCCAGGTCGTGATATTTTGTGATTTTTCCAGTTCTTTTTCTTCAACTCTGGTGTCTCACGGTACAGCAATATCAATAAAATGTACGCTTCAGTTTTCTACAACTGTGATATCTGGTATGTTGTGTTCCAAATGACAATCCATCTGTATTCAATTATTATTGTTGTTGTTGCTGTTGTTGTTGTTGTTGTAATTTTCAATCCCCATTATTTTCTATGTCTAATCTTTATTTTCTATTATTTTCTATCTCTAATCTTTCAAAGAGAACTACTTTGGCAGTTATGTGACTATGAATAACACCAAGCTAGAAACCAGGAGACTGTGAGTTCTAGTTGTGACCGAGGCACAAAGGCAGCAAGGTGATCTCGGCCAGTCATTCTCTCTCAGCCTTAGGAAGAAGAAGGCAACGGCAACCCACATGTGAAATCTTGCCTAGAAAACTGCATAGGCTAGTCCAGGCAATTGCCAGGAGTTTTACACTGACTTGAAGGCACAGACTTCCATATGCACACACAGATACACACAAGCTTTTCAAAATGGAAAGTTTCTTGGGTGGCAAAAAAAAAAAAAAGCTCGGAAGCTAAAAGAAGGCCAAGGAGAGAGCAGAAATCGCTTACCTAGTTTCTTCTGGATGATATACTGATTTATGACTTGGTTGGCCAACCTGTGCCTTTGGGCACTCACCTTTGTCTTGAGAAACTCTCTCTCTCTCTGGAAAGGATGACCAATTGGTGATAGGCACCCAAGAAGGTGGAGCTGAAGGAGGAGGAAAAACAATTACTCCCAAGTTGATTCAGAGAGGTCAGACCTACTTCATACTTCTCTAGAATCTGCCAGAGGGGAGAAGAAAGAAGATTTTTCTCTTTCATCTAATTGGGCTTGTTTTGTTTCTGTTGACATGGGGTGAATTGCGTTAGCAGCTAAGTTAGAAGGAAGCTGGCACGGAAAGACTCTAAAGTTACATCTACCTGACTCACTAAAGTAGGGAGGCAGGATATGTTTTATGGCTCCTCTCTTTTAAGGAGCGCCATCTAGTGGCAACAAGAAGAAGGAATTTCTCTGACTTCCGGTTCCGGATCGCTGCATCGCGGACGCTCCTCGTTGAGCGCCTTTCCTTTTCCCCGTTAAAGCCGCCAGAACAGCTGTCTGGCGGCTTGAAAGTCTCTGCCCCGGGCAAAGGGGAGAGATGAGAGCCGGACAGGTGGGGTAGAGCCCCCCCTAGTGCCCCAAGTGTCAGCCAGGGGCGCGAAAGGTGAGGGCTCCCCAGCCAGCCTGTCTCTTGCTCCGGGGACTTGGAAACCTCCGCTTTTGCGGAGCAAGATGCTGTGACCACCCGCTGCTTCGTGAATGGGATTACAACTACTTAATTGTTTAAACAAGCAGACAGAGAGAGACAGGATTTTAAAGGGCAAGTACAGATTTTTTTTTTCTTTCAACTCCACTGCTGATTTTCACTTCGGAAGAAACTAAGTAACAGTTATTAGGCTACAACATGGCGATCGGAGAAAGTGGGAGGAGAAGTGAAAGTAACTTTCGTTTCCCTAGCAGCTTTTTTTCTTATGGAAATTTTTGATTTTGAAAGTTGGCTTTACTCTCTCTGTCTCCCGATTCTGGATTAAATAATAACTGACAATTTTTTAAAAATAAAATTCTATCTGGCTTTGGAATTTGAAAGAATTTTAAAAGAAATTTAAAAGAACTTTAACTAGAGGCTTGGCTTTTTCTTTGTTCACCACTGGAAATACTAAAATGGCTTCAAAATCTGGAAAGATGGTTTTGAATAAAAGAATGGATTATTCATCTGGTTATATTTCTAAAATGCAACTTACCACTGAGTTAACACCCCCAAAGTCTTTAACACCTGAAAATTTAATAAGTACCTTAAAGATTATGAAAGATGAACTTATTGTTGAATTTAACCAAAAAATTAGTGAAATAGATAATAAAATGCAGGCTGCTTTAAAGAATATTGACCAACAAATTAGAAATGATGTGTTGGAGGTATGTAAAGGTCTAGCAACAAATATTGAAGTTTTGGCAAACCGCATTGAAGAAAACAAACAAGTTTTGACAACTTCAGTAGAATACATAGATAAAATACAAAATGACATTGCAAATTTTGAAACAGAGGTGTTAATGACGCAATTCAGATCCATGGAATTTGCCATAAGGGTCAGGGGGTTGAAAGAAGGATTATATGAAGATTTGAAAGGAAGGATGGTGGAAGCTTTGGAGCAGGTGTCTGGACTGTCTAAAGAAGAACTAGCCAGGCAAATTGATAAAATATATAGAATCAACTCCTGGTATGCAAAACAAAAACACCTACCAAGGGATATTGTAATATACTTTACTACAAGAGCTTTACGGAATAGGATTATACAGGCGACGTTTAAGAATAACCTGCAGGTGAATGGCCAGGAACTGATGATATGGAAAGAAATTCCCTCTAAAATGCTCAAAGCCAGAAAAGATTATACCTTTCTGATTGATGAATTTAAAAGGTTAAATTTACATTACAAATGGGAAGCACCAACAGGAGTTGCAGTGAAATTTCTGGGAAAAAGATATCGGCTTAATACAACAAAGAAAGCTACTGAATTTTATATCAACGTCTTAAAGGCTGATATATCCAAGATTCCAGAGGAAAGATGTATGAAAACAAAAGAGGAGGAGGAGGGAAAGCCATCCCTCCCTCTTCAAATCGAAACAGATTTACAAAATTTAAATGATTGGCAGAGCCAGACAGATGTCTACAGTGTGGAAAAGGAGATGGAAGATCGGGGTCAGATGGGAGGCGAGCTGACAACTACAAAATTATCAAGTTACAAAAAGATGCAACCATCATCAAGATACAACAAGATGCAGTGTTGAAGTTTATTGGACAGATGGTTGCCATTATGACTGTACTTTTCTTTTTCCCTTCTTTCCTTAATTTTTTTTTCTTTTCTTTACTTCTTGCATTCTTTTTTTTTCTTTTGTTTTTTTTGGGGGGCTTATTCAAAGTATTATTAATTCTTTTTAAAGATTTAGAACTTTTTTGAACCTAATAATTTAATACATAGTAACATTATGTTACTAATAGAGTGGTAGAATTTATGATGAAGTTTAAGGTTTTTGTATTATTATTTAGTTATTTTTTGTGTAATATCAATTTAAGTTTTATTTAATTGTGAGAAAGATTTGGAATTGTTATCTATCCAGTTATAAAATATTACAATTAGATTTAACATTTTTTTTTTGGGAGGAAGGTTATTTAAAGTTTGTAATTAGTGCTTATAATCTGATATATAGTAATAGTATGTTATTTATATACTGATTGATTTTATGATGAAGTTTAAGGTTTTTGTATTTAATACTTAGTCATCATTTATGTAATAATCATTTAATTCTTAGTTAACAGTGAAGAAATGTTGTGAAGGGTAGATGATTGAAAGGAGGAGGAAGGAATTTTTATTAGTGTACAATTTGGAGTTGAAGTTTTAAAAAAACAAGGTGGAAGTAAAAAAATTTTAATTTAATTTAAATTTATTTTATTGATATTATGCCCTGTACTCTCTCTGGGAAGTCCGGGGGGGGAGGGGGGAGGGAAAGGGGTGGGTTAGGGGGGAGAAAAATTAAAAAAAATGTTTGTACTTTCTATTTAATGTTTAGCTATTATCTATGTAATTTTGTACTAATAAAACTTTTTGGAAATAAAAAAGAAGAAGGAATTTCTCCGTGGTGGCTCCTTCCCTGTACAACAAGGGTGTCAAACTCGATTTCATTGAGGGCCGCATCAGGGTTGTGTTTGACCTCGGGGAGGGGGGGGCGTGGCCAGGGGGTGTGTGGCCAGCTCAATGTCACTCGTACTGTGGTGGTCCGAGTGCTCTGCCAGAGAAAACGGGCTCCCGAGCTCCATTTTCATCTGCGACAGACTTCTGCAACCCTCTGCCAATAAAAACGGAGCTCGGGAGGGCCTCCGTTTTCAGTGGCAGAGGCACCATGGGTCAGTCCTTTGCTGTTTCCAGGGTGGCCCTGAGGGCCAGATTTAAGCACCCTGCAGGCTGGATCTGGCCCCCAGGCCTTGAGGTTGACACCCCAGCTGTAGAACATCATCCCTGAAGAAATAAAAACCAAGCCCCCACTCTGATTCTCTTTTGAAAGGCCCTGAAGTAGTGGTGAAATCTTCCCAGTTCGGGCGGGCCAGTCGGTCGTCGTAGAGCCGATAGAGCCGATAGCGATCGCAGCGCGAGCCTTCCCCCACCCGCTTCCCCCGCCTACCTGGATGCCGCCATTTGGGTTCTTTTACCCTCTGTGCACGCGCAGAACACTTTGCGCATGCGCAGAGGGTAAAAGGACCCAAATGGCGGTGTCCAGGCAGGCGGGGGAAGCGGGTGGGGGAAGGCTCGCGCTGCGATCGCTATCGTCTCTATCGGCTCGATGACGACCGACCGGCCCACTCAAACCGGGAGGATTTCACCCCTGCCCTGAAGGCATGGTTTTGCCAGTAGGCCTGGGCATCCCAGGATGATATAGACCAGTGTTTCTCAACCTTGGCAGTTTGAAGATATGTGGACTTCAACTCCCAGAATTCCCCAGCCAGCGTTGCTGGCTGTGGAATTCTGGGAGTTGAAGTCCACACATCTTCAAACTGCCAAGGTTGAGAAACACTGATATAGACGCAGGGGTCTCCAACCTTGGCAACTTTAAGACTTGTGGACTTCAACTTACAAAATTCCTCAGCCAGCAAAGCTGGCTGAGGAATTCTGGGAGTTGAAGTCCACAAGTCTTAAAGTTGCCACGGTTGGAGACCCCTAGAGCCCATCAAGTGGTTGGTCTGATCATTGTCACCAGGGTGTGGGCTGGGTGTGGGAGTTTATTGGCTTTTGTATTAGAGTTTTATTTTTGTAAACCACCTGGACTCACCGGCCACATAAATTTTCTTAATAAATAAATAAATTGAGGCAGGACACCCTTTCCCCTGCTTGCATGGTGAAAAGGGGTGTTTATTTGGATGCCAGAAACTTCAGCGACATACCCAAATGTGCCTTGCTGCCAAAGCTTTTCCTGCAACTCAGAGACAGAATATTGAACTTGGCATTGAAAGCAATCTGTGCTCTACACCAGGGGTCTCCAAACCTTGGCAACTTTAAGCCTGGAGGACTTCAACTCCCAGAATTCCCCAGCCAGCCTCTGGGAGTTGAAGTCCACCAGGCTTAAAGTTGCCAAGGTTGGAGACCCCTGCTCTACACTGAATGAAGATTGTGTTGAAGTGTGGAGCCAATATCAACAGCAAATAATGTAACTTTCCCTCCCTCCTTTTTATTATGTTTTTATAAATCTTGATACACTTTATGTTGTTATACAATGTGATTAAAGTTTAATAACATTCTATTACACTGTATTTACTTAGCTTAGTATACTGAGAACAGAGCAGAGTTAAAAAAATCTATCAATACAGATTATAATTTAGAATAGCAATATTACGGGTGTAAAATTATTTGCCGCTTTCATTCAAACATTGAGAACATAATCACTATGACTCACACATCAAAGTATTTGTATATAGATTTGGATCTTAAACAGATTACTTAATACTGAAATATCCATGGAGTGCTCTCTCTCTCTCTCTCTCTCTCTCTCTCTCTCTCTCTCTCTCTCTCTCTCTCTCTCTCTCTCTCTCTCTCTCTCTCGCTCTCTCGCTCTCTCTCTCTCTCTCTCTCTCGCTCTCTCTCTCTCTCTCTCTCTCTCTCGCTCACTCGCTCTCTCGCTCTCTCGCTCTCTCGCTCTCTCTCTTGTTAATGAAGGAAATTATAGATAAATGAGCAAATTTAATAAGAATTAAAATACCAAAAAAAGCAGAAGAAAAAAGAAAATAAGAAAAGGAGTATTGAATTTTGGGGTGCTTAGATCTTCCCAACTTTGTATATTTGCTAATCCACAATATTTATAGATATACAGGCCCCCTTTGAAACTAAACGGTGATTATATTTGTCATGTTGCATGATGTGTTGTATGTATAGGAACCGTTCTTGCTTTCATTTAGTTAATGCTTGCATTCCATTGTGTACATATGCGCTTAGTTTTGCCGTTGCTGTGTGCTTTCCAATTTTAAGCTCCCAAATACTCTGATTTTTAGAAACTCGGTGATCGAATGCTAGTTTGTGTTACCAATCAGTAACCAACATATGGAGGAAGGAAATATGGTGTGTGAGAGAAAAGCTATTATTTTTGGGATACCCCCGTAGAAATGCAAGCCACACTCTTTCAATATACCCTTTCAACACCTATAAATAAATGCAGGAAATGTTCATTTTGCCCAGCAGTAGTACAGTAAAAATGCTGTGTAAGGGGGAAAATATTTCATAGTTTCCATGTTGCAATGGAGGTTAAAGGGGGAATAGAGAAAGGTTGACGGTCCTATCCAGTGTCAGCCTGTTTGTGAATGAACTGGGCACAAGGGCTGGGTGTACAGGATGTTGCAAGGCCAATGGTGACATTTAAAGCTTTTTAGAGGTAAAGAACAAAAGTGTTAAAGTTAATCATTCACTTAAGTTCGTAGAAAGAGATATTTGGGAGGCAGCCTGTCCTCTGACTGTTAGGCATCTCTGCCCATCAACTGCTGATCACATTTCTCTGGTGTCGTAAAATTGGGCCAACCCAACACTACAGAAGCAAGGAGCAAAAATATGCAATAAATGGAATTCCTGGATCCAAAAACAGATATTTTTATGAACCAGGGTGAAGAGGCTGTTACCGTTGCAATGAAATAAGTCAGGGGTGTCAAACTCAAGGCCCACAGGCCGGATCCAGCCTGCGGGGTGCTTAGATCTGGCCCCCAGGGCCAGCCTGGAACAGCGAAGGGCCGGCCCGTGGTGCCTCTGCCAGCTAAAACAGAGCTCAGGGGGTGCCGTGCGTGGCCCCTCACACCCCATTTTTTGCTGCAATGGCCTCCTGCAGCCCTCTGTCACCGAAAATGGGCGCCAGCCCCCCTGAGCTCCATTTTTGCTGGCAGAGGACTATCAAAACAAACTAAAAACAAAAGGAGAAATCTTTCCCCTTTTGCATTTGAGCATGCAAGAAGGGACAGGAAAGGAGAAAGGGAAAGAGGAAAGACCAAGAAAAAGAAGGGAAGATGGGAAGAGAGCAAGGAAGGAAAAATAAGGAAAGAGGGGAAGGAAGAAGAAAGGGGAAGGAAGAGGGAAGGAAAAAGAAGAGGAAGGAAGGAAGGAAGGAAGGAAGGAAGGAAGGAAGGAAGGAAGGAAGGAAGGAAGGAAGGAAGGAAGGAAGGAAGGAAGGAAGGAAGATTATAATGAGAGTGAGGGAGGATCTCAGGGAAGTTCTGCCTTAGCACTTGGCCACCACAGGTGCCCCCACATGAGTCCCATGTCATGCGCACCATGGCCACGCCGCCGCCACGCCCCCCGGCCCTCCAAGGTCAAACGCAAGCTTTATGCAGCCCTCAATGAAATTGTGTTTGACCCCCCTGAAATAGAGGTAGCCCTTGGCTTACAACCACCATTGAGCCCAAAATTTATGTTGCTAAGTGAGACCTTTGATAAGTGAATTTTGTCCCATTTCACGACCTTTCTTGCCACTGTTGTTAAGTGAATCACTGCAGTTGTTAAGTGAGTCACATGGTTGTTAAGTGAATCTGGCTTCCCCATTGGCTTTGCTGGTCAGAAAGTCGCAAAAACTTGTAAACTTGGTTGTAAGTATGAAAAATTGTGATAAGTCACTTTTTTCAGCGCCGTTGTAACTTTGAACAGTCACTAAATAAACTGTTGTAAGTCGAGGATGCTCTGTATCACAGTCCTTCTTTCTGATGACCAGGTGCCCTGCCCTTGACATCACGTGCACAAGTTCACAAAATAGGTATTAATCAAATGTATCATAGATCTAATGGGCTTCAATTTATCTTACTCCCATCTTCATTATTTTATAACTGACTCAAGGTGGCGAACATACGCCTTTCTCCTCCTATTTTCCCCACAACGACGACTCTTTCAGGTGAATTTGGCTGAGAGAGAGTGACTGGCTCAAGGCCACCCAGCTGGCTTTCATGGCTAAGACGGGACTTGAACTCATGGCCTCCCACTTTCTAGACTGGTGCCTTAATCACTAGATCAAATTGGCTCTCTTCTAGAGACTGCATTCCTACAATATGCTGAGTCTTAACCCAATTGTTAATATTGCTTTTTGGTTCAGTTTATTACAGCAGTTTAATACCTTGAATAACTTCAAGTCCTATACAAGTTCAAGGTGAAAGATATTGTACAAACCAGAAAAAAGATATTGTACAAACCAGAAATGGATGAATTCAGTAACCAGGTTAAGTGCATCTTGTGAACACGATTAGTGTTCAGGTGTTTTGAGATACCCAGGCATTTTATCCAGGGCCTCTAGAAATGAGAAGTGCCATTATTTTTCTTAATTCACAGAAATAAGAAATTATTTAAGGTTAGATAAAGGTAAAGATTCCCCTCAACATATGTGCTAGTTGTTCCCGACTCTAGGGGGCGGTGCTCATCTCCGTTTCAAAGCCGAAGAGCCAGCGCTGTCTGAAGACGTCTCCGTGGTCATGTGGCCGGCATGACTAAATGCCTGAGGCACACGGAGCGCTGTCACCTTCCCACCAAAGTAGTACCTATTTTTCTACTTGCATTTTTTACGTGCTTTCGAACTGCTAGGTTGGCAGAAGCTGGGACAAGTAACGGGAGCTCACTCCGTTATGCAGTGCTAGGGATTCGAACCGCCAAACTGCCGACCTTTCTGATCCACAAGCTCAGCATCTTAGCCACTGAGCCACAGTGTCCCTTTTTAAGGTTAACTTATTATTATTTTTCATAGTTTACAGAAACACAACTGGGGGCAGGGGGGGGGGGAAGAAACTTTTTTTTCCCTGTCAGGGCAAGCCATAATTTTCCAGTGAGTAAGCAGGAAGGGTTGGTGCAGCAGAGAAATTCTTCCTCACCCATCTTTCTCAGGTGCTGAGGTGCTATTGGGCCCTACTAAAGTGACTGACACACCTTGGTTGATTCAGTTGCTCACATGGTGGATCTGGTAATCGGGCCTAAAGAATCAGAAAAACATCCAGTCTTAATGAAGACCAAAAGAAACAATATTCTAGCAGAATGGGGGGAGGAGGAGAAATGTGTTTTCTCAAATTTATTTATTTATTTATTAGTGAGACTTATATACCGCCTCAAAGTGCAAGCACTCTGTAAGCGGTTTACACCATTAAGCAATGTATATATTTTCATTGCCCCCAACAATGTGGGTCCTCATTTTACCTACCTCGGAAGGATGGAAGGCTGAGTCAACCCTGAGCCGGTGAGATTTGAACAGCTGAACTGCTGATCACAGTCAGCTAAAGTGGCCTGCAGTACTGCACTCTAACTGCTGCGCCACCTCGGCTCATTAAATTAAATTAAATTCCAAAGAAACCTTACATGGTTTGGCCTGAATAGATCTGGGGAACAAAATACACTGCAAAGACATACAGGTAGTTCTCAACTTATAACCCATCTGTTTAGTGACCGTTCGAAGTTACAGCGGCACTGAAGAAAGTGACTTACCGTATACTGTTTTTTTCACACTTAACAACTGTTGCAGCCTCCCCATGGTCACGTGATCCAAATTCAGATGGTGGGAACTCACTCATATTTATGACGGTTGCAGTGTCCTGCGGTCACGTGATCCCCTTTTGCGACCTTCTGACAAGCAAAGTCAATGGGGAAGCCAGATTCACTTAACGACCGTGCTCCTAATTTAACAGCTGCAGTGCCAAGAAAGCTTGTAAAATGGGGCGCAATTCACTTAACGAATGTCTCGCTTAGCAACAGAAATTTGGGCCGCAGTTGCGGTTATAAGTTGAGGACCACCTGTACGCCTGTCTTTTTTTAAAAAAATAATCTTTATTAGATTTTTCCATTAAAAACAACAAATAAAACAGACAAACGCAAAAATACACACAAATACAATAATGCATAAACCAAAACGTACACAAAAAATGAATAATCACTTTTACAGCTTTTTCAAAATATTGCTAAAACTAGTTCTGTGTCTTAGAATTATTTACTTTCTTTTAATCTTCCTTAGTATTTATCTATGTTTAACAGTACAGTTATTAATTCTCTTACTATAATTTTGGTGTCTGTGTCTGTGTCTTCTATCTTCTTTACATATAGTTCACTTATTTTTCCTAAGATAAGAGAATGCAAACATTTACGGATTCGTCTTGGATAGTCCTCACTTTATATCCAGATTTTTAAATTTTTATTTTGTTTTAGCCAGCTATACCATCTGTTCTATGTTTCGTAGAATTCGGAGTCTTCTTTTTCACGTATCTCCATAGTTAACTTGCACATCTCAGAGCATTCTAGTATTTTCCTAATTACCACAGAAGATGTGGGAATATTGTCAGTTTTCCAATTCTGTGTGTACGCCTGTCTTATCAATGTAAGCCGTTGCTGTCTTCACAGAAAATTTTAGGGTGGTTTTGTTTCAGATTTGCGTAGAAGTTGTCTTCAGCTTATTGGGACCCAGAATATCTGTGGTTAGCAAGGTGGTTGTTAAATTAATCTCACCCGGTTTTATGACCTGTTTTTGCCATGGTTGTTTAAGCAAATCACTGCTGTTGTAAAGCAAATCATGTGGTCATTAAGCGAATCTGGCTTCCCCCTATTGACTTTGCCTGTCAAAAGCTAGCTGGGAAAGCTGCAAATCCTGTGATCACAGGATTCTGGGATGCGGCGACCATTGTAAATACACACCTATTGCCTCAGACCTGAATTGTGATCATGGGACTGTGGCAGTAGTGGGTTCTGACCGGTTCTGACCGGTTTGCCCGTACCGGCGGCAGAAATTTCCACCCGCTCGCCGAACCAGCAGCAATGGCCAGCTGTCCACGCCCCCGAACCAGTTCTCCGGTCACCGCGGCTGGCAAAAAAAAAACCTCTACGCATGCTCAGAGGTTTCTGGGCATGCGCAGAGAGTCATTTGCGCGACGTTGTGATGTGAACCGGTAGGGAAGGTAAGTGTAAACCACCCCTGGACTGTGGGGATGCTGCAGAGTTCGTAAGCCCAACAATTGTTGTGCCATTGTAACTTTGTAATGGTCACTAACCAGACGGTTATAAGTTGAGGACTACCTCTGCCACACTCTTGTGTCTTTGACTGTCAATAATGATTGCAATTAAAGAAGGTTTGGATCAGGCTGAATTGCAACAGCGGAAGATTACTCCAAGTAGGAGCTCTTAAAAATGGTAGAAAGGGTTATTTGCATGTCAGGTTTTACCTCACCCAACAGTATCTTCAGGGAGGAAGGTAAAAAAAAGTCAAGATGGCAGCCGCAGTCCCACAATGGGCACCCCACTTCTTTTTGAAGGGGTCACATAAAAACAAGGGCTGGCCAGGGCTCACGTTAGATGCTGGTGGATGTTGTCTTTTTAGACTCTCTTCCCTGCAGACACCTCCGTGTCGGACACAAGTCCCAGATTCTCACAACCAGCCAGGCCTAACATTAATTTTATCTGGTAGCCTAAGACTCTTCCCTCCCTCCTTCCTTTTTCTCTCTCTTTATTTATAGCAGATGATTTATTAAAGAAACATTTTAAAAGGCCAGTGCATGGGCGTCTGCCGCAGATTCCTGCTTTTGTCAAAATGACAAATGCGGTGCGTTGCCCCGCAAGCACGTGCAAGTTGAAAGGGGTGGGGCTAGTGACGCAATGACACAAATTCAGCCTCCTGTTGTGGATGCTCCAGGCCAACTCAGAGGAATTGGCCTCTTTAAACTGGACCAAAGTAAGCAGCTACAAAAATCTTAAACTTGGAATGGGAAGAGTCGAACATATATTTATTTGGTAGCTGAAACAAAAATATTGTTGATTTTGTTGATATTTAAGTCAGATTTATTTCATTCCAAACACTCCACTATTAGACCATGATTACTCAATTTAGAGGCAAATTGAGTTTAAGCAATTGCTATAGAAAAGTGCTCAGTGACTGATAGTAATAGCACTTAGACTTAAATACCACTTCATATAGTGCTTTACAGCCCTCTCTAAGCGGTTACCGAGTCAGCATATTGCCCCCAACAATCTGGGTCCTCATTTTACTGACCTCAGAAGGATGGAAGCCTGAGGCAACCTTGAGCCGTTGAGATAGCTTTCACGGGTCTCCAAATTTGGCAACTTTTAAGACTTCTGGACTTCAACTCCCAGAATTCCTCATGCATGGGTGGCTGAGGAATTCTGGGAGTTGAAGTCCAGAAGTCTTAAAGTTGCCAAGTTTGGAGTCCCCTGAATTATACCAAAACATGGAGGGAGGGCTACAAAGCTTGGAATTAAATCAAGTGATTTTTTAAAAAAGAAGAGCACATATGGTATCAGTTGGAACAGTTCATTCCTGTATCATGCCACTTATTCCTAGATAATTTACTCTCTGCCCCCTGAAAAAAAATAAATCTCAGCAACATAGCCGGTTGGCCAGTCACTCTTTCTCAATGCAACTCACCCTATAGTGTTGTTGTTGTGCGGAAAATAGGAGGAGGAAGGAGCATTAAGTACATTCACTGCCTTGAGTTATTTATAAAAATAATAAAGACGGGATTTTTTAAAAAATCTAAAAAAAACAAATAAAGACATAATATGACAAATGATTACATAAGGAAAATTGACTGTTCTGATGCTTGACATTCTTCCACTTGTTAACTAAAATAACTGTCAAATCCACGGATTGCTCCGTTAGGTTATTCTGAATTTTGTTCTTTTGCTTTGGATGATTACAGAAAATAATAAATGAAATTGTTCTACAAATGAAACAAACTGTATTCAAAGGCCAAGAATAATCTCTTGCACATTTCATCTATAATTGCAGCCTCGATCTTCCTTCCTTCCTTTCCTTCCTTCCTTCCCTCCTTTCCTTTCCTTTCCTTCCCTCCTTCCTCCTTTCTTTCTTTCTTTCTTTTTCTCCCTCCCTCCCATCCTTCCTTCCTTCCTCCTTCCTTCCTTCCCTCCCTCCCTCCTTTCGTTTCCTCCTTTCGTTTCCTTCCTTCCTTCCCTCCTTCCTCCTTTCTTTCTTTCTTTCTTTCTTTCTCTTTCTTTCTTTCTTTCCTTTCTCCCTCCCTCCCTCCCTCCCATCCTTCCTTCCTTCCTTCCTTTTTTCTTTCTTTCTTTCTTTTCTCTTTCTTTCTTTCTTTCTTTCTTTCTTTCTTTCTTTCTTTCTTTCTTTCTTTCTTTCTTTCTTCTTTCTTTCTTTCTTTCTTTCTTTCTTTCTTTCTTTCTTTCCTTTCTCCCTCTCTCCCTCCCTCCCTCCCTCCCTTCCCTTCCTCCCCTCCTTCCCCTGGCCCTGGACTCTTCCCTCTCAGGAGGCTTTCCTTTCCAAGGGCAGTTATGGGTTAAAGCCCCTTCAAAAGATGATCTGGAAAGAATGTCAGCCTGGGATCTCCAAGATGGGGAGCTAATCCCAGGCGCTTTCCATAAGGGAAAAAGGCCTCCTGGCTGTCTGGAGACGGGTGTGGGGGTTTCTCCCAAAGCCCTCCTGTCTCTCACCTGGCTGCAGAGACATACCTGGGGGTGGGGCGAGGGGGAGGAACATTGCTAGCATAAGCCTTAGGGCTATTTTGACAGAGATTCTTTCGGTAAATGTTCATGGCCAACAGGGACGGTGAATGTTGCACTGCTGTGAAAAGCAGATGGTGTGATAAGGAACTCAAACTGAGAGTGAGGAAAATGAGATGTGACCCTTTGAAGGAAAGGAAAGGAAAGGAGAGGAGAGGAGAGGAGAGGAAAGGAAAGGAAAGGAAAGGAAAGAAGGAAAGGAAAGGAAAAAGAAGAGGAAAGGAGCAGGAAATGGAAGGGAAGGGAATTGAATTATGAGCAGAATAAAAAAAATCCTGAGGAGGTCTTGGTGCTCTCTGAGCTTGGTTGTTTTCTTGCAGACGTTACATTACCCAAACTAGGTAACGTCATCAGTGCTAGTGACTAGTTTTGTTAATAAAACATCTGCAAGAAAACAACCAAACCAGAAAGCACCAAGGACCCTCGTTTCAATCCTGAGCTATTAAAAAAACACAATCCTACAGGTTCCTTTGGTAAAATGCTAAAAAAAAATTGCACAGTGGCTGAGACCCCCAACAGAAAGTCAAACAAGTCAAAATGGTGACCACCATTGTAACAGCAAAGAAAAGCTACTTTTCTAGCATTTGTGTGTCCAGCAATAATGATAAGGTGGAGTTAATCAGTGAAAATGTAGTAACTCCACTTGCACCGGAGAGTAACTCCAGTTCATTTGCTTGTCAGAAATTAATGGAATTTTGAAGGCAAACACTGCCACCCAGCGGCATTTTTCCTTCATGGCATCACCAATTATTGGCACAGCAAAGTATGGTAGAGCTTTTCTCCCAAGTTCTCCCATAGAGGGAGAAGCTTTGCTCACGAAAAAGTCTTCCCAAAAAGAAATATATTTATTTATTGTCATTTATTTATTTGTTAAATGCCACCTATCTCACCATAGGACTACTCTAGGCAGACTATAATACAATAATTTATAATTATGGTAATTATAAAATACAATAATAATACACGGCCGGGTCGTGTATGAGGTCATATCCACCCAGTTTGTATTTTATGTTCTGATTTTTTTTGCCAATGTGTAAGACAGAGCATTTGTTGGTTGAGATTTGGAGTTCTCTGGAGAAGGTAGAAGGGAAGGGGAGAAGAGGACAACCCAAAGCAAGATGGATAGACTCAGTTACAGGACAATGAAAGCACCATTAAGAGACTTGAAAGAACAGGTTAGGGATAGATCGTCATAGAGAAACTATCCATCCATGTTAGGGCTCTCCAAACTTGGCAACTTTAAGATTTGTGGACTTCAACTCCCAGAATGCCCCAGCCAGCATGGGTGTCCTTGTGGTTAGTTTAGGGCAGGGATCAGCTCATGGCTGACTGGGGAATTCTAGGAGTTGAAGTCCACAAATCTTAAAGTTGCTAAGTTTGGAGATCCCTGATCTATGTGGTTGCCAGGAGTCAAAAATGATTGGATGGCAAAAAAATCATCCAATCAATCAAATATGACGTAGAGGAAAGGCTGCAAGTTATTTTTTCCCCTCCCATTTAAAAGAATACTCTAAACCAGTCTTCCTCAACCTCAGCTACTTTTAAAGAGTATGGATTTCAATGCCCAGAATTCCCCAATGCTGGCTAGGGAATTCTGGGAATTGAAGTCTACTCATCTTAAAGTTGCTTGGTTGAGAAACAGGCTTAAACCACTTTCCCCCCAATGCATTGCTCTCTAGATAAGGCAGGGGGTAGAGCTTAATTCCATCTACACTCTCCCCCGGGTATGTCTGGCGGTTGAATGGTGCTTTTATATTGAAATTTTTAATTTTTATATTTTGATTTTAAATTGAATTTATTGGTTTTCTTGTATTTTTCCTGTGTTGTAAGCCGCCCTGAGTCCCTCGGGAGTGGGGCGGCATATAAGAAACCATAAATAAATAAATAAATAAATAAATAAAATAAATAAATAAACTGAGATTAAATTCCTGGGAACATCTGAAGCGAATCAAGGTACAAATATGTACCTTGTACAAGGTACAAACAATGCCTGGAACACATTACCTGACTCAGTAGTTTCTTCCCCAAACCCCAAAAACTTTAACCTTAGATTATCTACCATCGACCTCACCCCGTTCCTAAGAGGTCGGTAAGGGGCGTGCATAAGCGCACAATCGTGCCTACCGTTCCTGTCCTAATGTACCCATATATTCATACCTCTTTTACTCTTATTCATGCTTGTACTATTATATATATATATATATACAATCATGTTTATACTTTGTTTATACTTTGCTTGTAATCACATATGCTTGACAAATAAAATAAATAAATAAAAACAAATAAAAAAACAAATATGGTTCTAGATATTTTCCATGGCTTATTCAGCCTCCTTTAAAAACAAACAAAAACAAAATAGAAAAGTCCACCAAGCACAAAATACAGCATATTGTTTCCATGGCTGACCCTTCTCCTGCCTTAGTCGCCTCTGCTCCAAGGCATTGCAGTCTCTGGCTGCCTCTCCAAAGTAATGAGTGCCAGATCCTATAGATGTGATCCACCTCAAGGCTGCCCTGAAGCCTGTAGACCTAAGAAGAAAGTGATCTCCTGGAGAAGCATTACAGAAAACAATGTCTTTATAAATATCTAAAATATCTTTATCCTGTTGCAAAAGATATTTGTGCCTTAGTTAGGTGCATATGAGGAAAGGCCCTTGGCCTGGTCTCAAAAACAGAATCAGAAACAAAAAAAGATGAGAAATAAAAGAACGATGCAGCCAGCCCATATTTTTATAGTTTCTCTTCCTCCTTCCCTCGTCTCTTCTCTTGTGGCTGTTTTGTTTTCGATCAGGAGCCTGGGGGTGAGATTAGCTCAGGTGCTCTAAAAGCTTTTTTGGCTGCAGAGCAGAGGGAAAATGTCACCTGTCCGTAAAGGAGGGACGTTCTTTTTTGCACGCTCATCTGCACACGTGGGGAACAGCGGCAGGGTGTAAAGTCCACCCAGTATCTGCAGTACCTTTTACTCTGGGCTGGTTGGGTCGCTGAACCCACAGTCATGGGATCATCCCAAGTTGCAACCCAGAGAGTTGATAAAGTAGCTAACTGGTTGCTACTTACCAATTCCTTGCTCGTTTGACACAGTTCCTCAAGGGTGGCAGGAGCTGTAGGAGAGCCAGTTTAGTATAGGGGTTAAGGTGCTGTGAGTTCTAGTCCCAATGTTGGTGGGAAAGCCAGTTGGGTGACTTTGGGCCAATCACCAGGAGACTGTGAGTTCTAGTCCCACTTTAGGCATGAAAGCCGGCTGGGTGACTTTGGGCCAATCACCAGGAGACTGTGAGTTCTAGTCCCACTTTAGGCATGAAAACCAGCTGGGTGACTTTGAACCAATCACCAGGAGACTGTGAGTTCTAGTCCCACTTTAGGCATGAAAACCAGCTGGGTGACTTTGAGCCAATCACCAGGAGACTGAGTTCTAGTCCCACTTTAGGCATGAAAACCAGCTGGGTGACTTTGGGCCAATCACCAGGAGACTGTGAGTTCTAGTCCCACTTTAGGCATGAAAACCAGCTGGGTGACTTTGGGCCAATCACCAGGAGACTGTGAGTTCTAGTCCCACTTTAGGCATGAAAACCGGCTGGGTGACTTTGGGCCAATCACCAGGAGACTGTGAGTTCTAGTCCCACTTTAGGCATGAAAACCGGCTGGGTGACTTTGGGCCAATCACCAGGAGATTGTGGCTCAATCCTAAAATAAATCAGCCTTGATTCTTCTTTGGAAGGACAGATACTGAAGTTCAAATACTTTGGCCACCTAAGGAAAAGAGAGGACTCATTGGAAAAGACCTTGAAGTTGGGAAAGATGGAGATGGGGAAGGCGAAGGATGAGACGATTAGATAGTGTCATTGATGCATGCGTGGTCCATGGGGTGGTGAAGAGTCGGATATGATTTAGCAACTGAACGATCACAATTACAGGAAGGCAGATCCTAATGAAATGTTGGGGGGAAATATTCTAGCAGTCTGATAGTGACATCAAATGATTATGATTATGAATTGCACAGTCAACCGGATTGTTCAGACTGGGTTTGGCATTTTGTCTATCGAGTCCTTACCAAGGACCTGGGATAGGCAAATCTGGATGTTTGATGGTGTTACAGATATCGTCGCAGGATGTAAGCTGTTCCCAGTAAAGCCTCCTTCTGCAATTGACTGATGGTGAATTTGTCAATGCCAACGGTGTTCAAGTGGTGCTCCAGTTGTTTTGGGATTGCACCCTAGGCACTTATTACTAATCAGTACTACCCTTGCTTGCCTTTGCCACAGTTGTTCTATTTCTATTTGTAGGTCTTTGTATTTTGTCATCTTCTCCAGTTCTTTACTGTTGTTGTTGTTGTTGTTGTTGTTGTTGTTGTTGTTGTTGTTGTTATAGGAATCAAGCACATTGTTTAAAGTTCCAGGTTTATTCCTCTTGTTTTTGGAGTGTCTTTAACAGGTTCAATACTTAAAGACCTGATTCAATGTTATACTTTTTGCAGTCCCAAATAAGCTGGTGTCCGTATATTTTTGCTTTGTTTCATGTGTAAAATGTAGTACAACACTTCCAGAAATGTTCAGAATAGCCTTATTGCTCCTGAAATATCAAAATGAAGTACTATGCACACTCCCAAATTTAGACAACTCACACTTTAGCTGAGTCCCATAGAAGAGAGAGTTGTTAAGTGGAAAATAACCTCTTAAATAAGGAAACTAAGCTATTTGGTTACATTTTAGCCATTAACATCAATAAATAGAGAGAGAGATAGATAGATAGATAGAGAGAGAGAGAGAGAGAGAGAGAGAGAGAGAGAGAGAGAGAGAGAGAGAGAGAGAGAGAGAGAGAGAGAGAGAGAGAGAGAGAGAGAGAGAGAGAGAGAGAATGATAGATAGACTCTCTTCCCTGCGGACACCTCCGTGCCGGATTCTTACAACCAGCCAGGCCTAACATTAATTTTATCTGGTAGCCTAAGACTCTTCCCTCCCTCCTTCCTTTTTCTCTCTCTTTATTTATAGCAGATGATTTATTAAAGAAACATTTTAAAAGGCCAGTGCATGGGTGTCTGCCGCAGATTCCTGCTTTTGTCAAAATGACAAATGTGGTGTGTTGCCCCGCAAGCACGTGCAAGTTGAAAGGGGTGGGGCTAGTGACGCAATGACACAAATTCAGCCTCCTGTTGTGGATGCTCCAGGCCAACTCAGAGAAATTGGCCTCAGCCGCCCTGAGTCCCTAGGGATTGGGCGGCATAGAAATCCATTAAATTAAATTAAATTAAATTTAAACTGGACCAAAGTAAGCAGCTACAAAAATCTTAAACTTGGAGTGGGAAGAGTCCAACATATATTTATTTGGTAGCCGAAACAAAAATATTGTTGATTTTGTTGATATTTAAGTCAAATGTATTTCATTCCAAACCCTCCACTATTAGACCATGATTACTCCAGCAGAGGTAAATTGGGTTTAAGCAATTGCTATAGAAAAGTGCTCAGTGACTGATAGCAATAGCACTTAGACTTATATACCGCTTCATTTAGTGCTTTACAGCCCTCTCTAAGCGGATTAGAGTTGGCCTCTTACTCCCAACAATCTGGGTCCTCATTTTACCGACCACGGAAGGATGGAAGGCTGAGTCAACCTTGAGCCTGGTGAGATTCGATCTGCCAAACTGCTGGCAGGGGATAAGACATAAGATAGATCAGGGGTGGGTTCCTACTGGTGTGGTCTTCTCTATGGCACCGCTAGCGGCCGGCGGATTGCGGAACGGCTCCGGTGCCGTCATTTTTCGGCTTTTTTTGCTTCCTGCGCATGCGCGTAAGCAAAACCTCGCTGAAATCTCGAAAAGGGACGCGCGCGCACGAGAGATTTCAGTGAGATTTTGCTTCTGCGCATGCGCAGAAGCAAAATCGCACGAGGCGCAGACACGCGTAGCCAGTGCACATGCACGCGTGCAACATGGCAGCACACCGGTAGCGACGTAAGAGCTGAAATTTAATTTGTTAAATTTTTTAAATTGTATTTTCTAATTGTTCTTCTCTCTGTTGTACGCTGCCCTGAGTCCTACGGGATTGGGCGGCTTATAAGAACATAAAATTAAAATTAAAATTAAAATTAAAATTAAAATTAAAATAAAATAAAATAAAATAAAATAAAATAAAATAAAATAAAATAAAATAAAATAAAATAAAATAAAATAAAATAAAATAAAATAAATTACATTACATTACATTACATTACATTACATTACATTACATTAAACCCGCCCCTGAGATAGATGACAGATAAGATAGATGAGGGAGAGGGGGGGGGCGGCTTGGTTTCCCATCACCAAATGTGTCCAAACAGATGAGGCCAGCCGTCTTGGGGAGACTTCAATTTGGACTGAGCAAAGGGTGCATTCCACGGCCGTCCAGCTGCCGGAAAGTTACAATAGCGTGTATAGTATGGTGGCGCTCCCGGGCGCCAGGTTGCCTACCTTGGCTTAGTTACCGGCGGCTAGCCAAGTCCTGCTTGGAACCACTCGGCGGCAATAGAGCCTGGGGGGGGGGGGGGGGATAGCCGGGCGGGCGGGGCTTCCTTTGCGATCTGGAGACCGCTTAATTGCTTTGTGAGTCGCGTGGGACAAAATTGCCTGTTGGGGTTTACTTACTCACAAGAAAGTTGAATTAAGTCCCTCTCGGGCGGAGAAAAAGAACGAGGTTGGTAGGAGGGCTTTCCAAGCTGCGTTCCTCTCTTTGCAGGAGAAAAAAAATGCAACAGATTTTTTAAATTATTATTATTATTATTATTATTATTATTATTATTATTATTATTATTATTATTATTATTATTATTATTATTATTATTATTATTATTATTATTATTATTATTATTATTATTATTATTATTATTATTAATGTTTCGTTCTTATCGTTTTTCAAATGGGCTTCCTCCCTGATTCGTGGAATAGCGTCTTTGGTTGGCTGACTGATGAATTTAGGCATTTCCCGGATTTCCACAATATAAAATTCTTTTTTACTATCATCAAGGCAGGGGCTAAAAGAAAAAGTATTCAATATATATCTATATTAAGCAGGGGTCCCCAAACTTGGCAACTTTAAGACTTGTGGACTTCTGGCTGGAGAATTCTGGGAGTTGAAGTCCACAAGTCTTAAAGTTGCCAAGTTTGAAGACCTCTGATATTAAGAATAGACTTTAAGCTCCACGTGAAGAATCCTGATACTCAAAGGACAAAGGGGAAGGTGTGGGGAATGTTATTATGGAAAATGCCTTCTTTGTTCCTTTGTCCTCCCCACCCTCGAAAGAAAGGATACAATTTTAAGCCAACAACTTATCATAAAAATGCATTGCTGTGATTTTCTCTTTCTCTTCTTGTAACATTTCTTTAACCAGCCCCCCCAATTCCCATAACTTGTGATAATAGATATCCAATACAGGTAGTCCTCGACTTATGACCACGGTTGACCCAAAAATTTATGAGTGAGACATTTGTTGAGTTTTGCCCCATTTTATGACCTTTCTTGCCACCGTTGTTAAGTGAATCAGTGCAGTTGATAACTGAGTAACCTGGTTGTTGAGTTAATCTGGCTTCCCCATGGACTTTGGTTGTCAGAAAGGTCGCAAAAGGGGATCATGGGACCCCCTTGGGACACAGTAACCGTCATAACTATGAACCAGTTGCTGACCATCTGTATTTTGATCTCATGATCATGGGGATGCTACAACGGTTATAAGTGTGAAAAATGGTCATAAGTCCCTTTTTTTCAGTGCTGTTGTAACATTGAACAGTCACTAAATGAACTGTTTGTAAATTGAGGAATATCTGTAATAGGGATTGAGAGCCTCAGAATGTGCACATTATGTAGATATTTATTTATATCATCCTACCTTTATTTATTTTTTTATAAATAAGTCAAGGTGGAAAACATATCCAACACAACTTCCTTCTCCTATTTTCCCCACAACGACAACCCTGTGAGGTGGGCTGGGCTGAGAGAGAGAGAGAGAGAGAGAGTGACTGACTGGCCCAAAGTCACCCAACTGGCTTTCACGGCTAAGTCGGGAATAGAACTCACGGTCTCCTGCTTTCTAGCCTGGTGCCCTTAATCACTAGACCAAAGACAAGGACTCAAAAATGAAGCAATAAGCACTTTGACTTATATACCGCTTCACAGTGCTTTCCAGCCGTCTCTAAGCAGTTTACAGAGCCAGCCTATGGCCCACAACAATCTGGGTCCTCATTTTACCCACCTCGGAAGGATGGAAGGCTGAGTCAACCTTGAGCCCGGTGAGATTCGAACTGCCAAACTGCAGGCAGCCGGCAGTCAGCAGAAGTAGCCTGTAGTACTGCACTCTAACCACTGCGCCACCGCAGCTCAACTTAATTACCTCTTAAGTTGCCCAGTTCCGGGTGACCATCTGTACCAGTAATGCGTTTCACATACCTTTGCTACCGGTTCGGAGATGTGCATGCGCGCGCTGCTTCTGCGCATGCACAGATCGTCTGTGATTACGTCCGGGAGGTTGGGCGGAGCCTCCCGCCACCACCGCTACCGGTTCTCCCAAACCGGGGCGAACCGGTAGCAACCCACCACTGATCTGTACGATACACCCTATCATTCCTGAGGATTGGAACTTCATGTAATAGTCTTTTATTTGGATTTACTGTAGGTTAGTAACTAGGTTCTAAATTATGTTTAGACTCTGTGATCCTTTATTTTCCTCTTTTATACACATCGGAGGATGTAATACTTCTTTTATCCGATATTTTGTTTGTATTCTGGCCTTAGAGCTGTAATCAATTTGAATTTGACTCCGACTCCAAGGAGCTGGACGGTGCCAGGAGAAGCAAGACGAAATCAGAGGGACTTCCCCAACGCCCCCACGAGAGCTGTTGGCTGAGAGCTGTTTTTCCAGCACCAGGTGACGTAGATGCTTTCCTCTAGAGGGCTATGGTTCACGTGTGCTTGTGCCACACAGGAAACCTGGAAGTGAAAGTAAGAAAGCAAATTGGTCACAGATTAAGCTGTTTTCCTTCCGAATGCCTGCGGTGGGATTCAGCGTCCTCCTGCTGACGGTCTTTGCTCCTTTCCAGCCCATTCAAGGTACGATCTGCTCCCCTCCCTCCCTCCCTCCGAATCTCTGGAGGAGCTTGACTTCCATTTACAGTTACCTCGGGGTTTTCAGAAAGTGCAACCAAGCCAGGAATGCATGTCTCTTTTCAAAAGTCTCTGGATTCAAGGGTGTCACCCTTGACACCCGATTTGAGCAACGGGAAGGGGTGGGAGGGTTTTCCAGGCAAAGCCTGAAATTCTGGGAGTTGAAGTCCACAAGTCTTAAAGTTGCCAAGTTTGAAGACCTCTGATATTAAGAATGGACTTTAAGCTCGACGTGAATAATCCTGATGCTCAAAGAACAAAGGGGAAGGTGTGGGGAATGTTATTATGGACAGAACCAAAAATGTGGCTTCTTGTACATCTCCCAGGTTCAGAGGGGAAGGAGGTGGAAATTTGACTAAAATTGGGAGAGGTGCCAGGTGCCTCAGTGTCCCATATGCTTCCTGGGTTGGGAGTGGGACATTATAGCCCACCAGAGCAAGATCAAGTTCTTGGTAGACCCTGAACCTTCTCATGATCTTTAACTGCTGAGATAGATTGATAGCCATTTGTGTGTCTATGTGCCTTTGAGTCCGTGTTGATTCCTAGTGACAGCCTGGAGTCATTCCTGAAGTTTTCTTGGCAAGCTTTCGGAAGTGCTTTTGCCATTATCTTCTTCTTAGGGTTGAGAGAAAGTGACTGGCCCAGGATCAGTCAGATGGCTTTGAACCTAAAACAGGACTAGGATTTTCCACTCTCTCTTATAGGAAAGAGAGTCAAGGTGGGGCAGTCTTGAGTTTCTGTCTCACACTTTCTTATTTTCCCAGGCTAAGTTCACATTTTCTCAAAGTTTACCACCTCTCTATCAAGACTGACCCTAATTTTCATCTATATTCCGCTTTGCTCGCAGTTTCACAAAGCGTGGGAGGGGGGTTGGATTGGAATGCAAGGGGGGGAATGGCCTCCAAGCATCGTTGGTTCCCTTGAGACATGGCTCCCCTCCTCAAGGACACCCAGAGCAGATGCCACAGTGTGATCAGCTGGTTCCCAAAACAAAATGAACAGAAGTGATTGGTGGACATAATGGACTGTGGGCGGCCCGTGGGGAAAGGGGGAATGAACTGTGCATGCGTTTACGAGGGAAGCCTAGAGCTGGTTTTGCTGCTTCTGTGCCAATGTGGATTTATTCAGTAAAGTTTATACCCTTGGTAAAATAATGTCCCAGGAGTGTTAAATTTGTTTTACCAACAAAGAAGTAAAAGGAGACTAGTATAGATCTATTTCAAGCTATTTAACTCTCATCAGCTAGCTAACCTTTTTCTTGTCGTGTGCCGAAAGCGTGCGCGGTGTGGCGTGCACGCATGCCAGCACCCATAATGCAATGCGCCCCCATGCATGCACACATGACCCCCCCCACGCTCCCACATTCCCCTACACACGTGACCCCCCCCACATTCCCCCCGTGCGATTTCCCCTGCCCCCCCATTTTGGACCTAGCAGGCCTCCCTGCAGCCTCCTGGGACCAAAAACGGGCCATGGGGGGCGCTGCTCCCCTGCACGCCCCCGCACATGCACATGTGACCCATGGACATGTGCGTGTGGTCCCCACGCATGCGCGCATGTCTCCCACATGCACCCCATCCCTCATGCATCACGAAAATCAGCTGGCCAGCGGGAGGCACGTGCTTGCATGCATGGTGGAGCTGAGCTGGGCAACAGCTTGCGTGCCCACAGAGAGGGCTCTGTGTGCCGGCTGTGGCACGCGTGCCATAGGTTCGTCATCACGGAGCTAGCCATACCCTTCTGGGATTTGAACCCAGGTTGTTGAAATAGATCTATACTAGTCTCCCTTTATTTCTTTTTTTGGTAAAACAAATTTAACATAAAAATAGTTTGTCGCGAAAGCGACTGCCTGCGAAGGCTACTGGATTGGGACTGAAAGGCGAAAACGGAAGCAGTATGCTCCGTCCCATGATGGGGTAGACCAGGTTTTCTCACCAGAGAAAAAACAAGGTCCCAGGAGTTTCTTTTTCTGGATTCGTCAACTGGACAGTTGACAGGATCTTCTTCTCTGTCCTGTTCTATACCAACAAATTAGGAACGTGCCATTCCAAAAAGACAACCTTGGGGAAAAGTTCCTAATTACAGGTAGTCCTTGACTTACACACATTTGCTTAGTGACCATTTGAGGCTATAACAACACTGAAAAAACTGACTTACAACCAGACTTACATGTAGAACCGTCTCAGCATCCCTATGGTCACCATAGTCGCCTAGTGCACCAATAGCGACCCTATTTGGATCGAGAGGCTCTTCTTACGGTCACTCATGCCCTCATCACCTCACGGCTTGATTATTGCAACACGCTCTACATGGGGCTACCCTTGAAAAGTGTTCGGAGACTACAACTGGTCCAGAATGCAGCTGCGCGTGCCGTCGTGGGTGCCGCAAGGTAAACCCACAGAACTCCCATCTTACGTGAGCTGCACTGGTTACCAATCGGTCTCCGGATGCAATTCAAGGTGTTGGTCATTACCTTTAAAGCCCTACATGGCTCAGAACCAGTTTATCTGCATGACCACCTTCTACAGCATTCCTCCCAATGACCAGTGAGATCGCACAGGGAGGGCCTTCTCCGGGTCCCGTCAGCCAGACAATGTCGGCTGGCGTGTCCGCGGGCGAGGTCCTTCTCTGTTGCGGCTCCGGCCCTATGGAACGAACTACCTAGCGAGATCCGTAATACCCCCACCTTGCTGGCCTTCTGGAAGGCCCTTAAGACCTGGATTTTTCGGCAGGTCTGGGGCTAATACAATCACCCCATGTAATTATTTGTGAAATGTTTGTTTGAACTGTGTTTTAATTGTCTTTTTACCCTATAATTGTATTTTTATTGTTGTAAGCCGCCCAGAGTCCCTTTGGGAGTTGGGCGGCATATAAATTTTATTAAAATAAATAAATAAAATAAATAAATTTGAGTGCTTAGCCGCTGGCATGCATTTATAACAGTTGCAGCATCCCAGGGGGACATGGTCATCATTTGCAACCTTCCCAGCTGGCTACCAACAAGAAAGTCAACGGAGGGGAAATCAGATCCAGTTCACAACCGCATGATTCACTTAACAATGGCAGTGATTCACTTAAAACTCATGTCAAAAATAGGTCATAAAATCGGGCGCAATTCATTTAGCCATCGCCTTGCTTAGGAATGGAAATTCGGATTTCCATTGTGGTCGTACGTTGAGGGCTACCTGTAGTTTGTACCCATGTGTGAATTGGAGGAAGGGGGGAAACTTGCTGTCCCCAAAACGCTCCGCTCGATTGTACAACCCAGCCTTTGACTCAAGAAAAAATGAAACCTCTGGCTTTAATTTCTGACAGGTGAAGACCTCCGGCCGCCCCAGAACATCACTTTTGTCTCAAAGGATTACAGTCTGTTCGTGAAATGGTTGCCGCCTGATGGTTCTCCACCAGGAGTGTCCTATACTGTCTTTTGGATGTGAGCATCGAAGGAAAAGGATATTGGTTTTGAAGGCTGGGAGCTCCAGTGGGTACACTGAGGCCATATTGTGGGCATTCCCCCCACCCCAAAGGGCTGCCCTGGTGCAGTCCCCAACCCATCTCAGAGACAGCAGGTC